>CM046658.1:121889515-121911246 GCA_025594165.1 Tamias sibiricus
TATAATATGTATTTCTGAATTTCCAGACACAGGGAACATTTTCTGCTTACTTTTTAAATCACCAATTCAGACTTATTTTTCTCCTGTGTCAGAAAAATAAATATTTTGTATGTTTTCAGCCTTTTTCAAATTTGTTCATATCGTTTTATGGACAAACTTCATTTTTCAGTATAAATGTTCCATGTTTACTTCCAGAGAATATAAATTTTTCTGTTGTTAAAAATTTGAGTTATGTATACATCAATTAAATCATTTTACTCATTTGCTATTCATAACTTATTTAGCATAAGATGAAGAAATCCAGTGGTTTTTTTTAACATCTTAATATAGACAGTTATATTCATGGACTTTATTTTATTTTTCCACTTAATTATTTTTTATTTATTTATTTTTTTTTTTGTGGTACCAGGGATTGAACTCAGGGGCACTCGTTCACTGGGTCACATCCCCAGCCCTTTTTTTTGCAATTATTTAGAGAACAGGGTCTCACTGAGTTGCTAAGTACCTCGCCATTGCTGAGGCTGCTTTGAACTCGCGATCCTCCTGCCTCAGCCTCCCAAGTGCTGGGATTACGGGCGATGCGCCACCAAGCGCGCGCGGCTTCCACTTAATTATTATGCCATAATAATACATATTTATTTGGTACAGTGTGATATTTCAATAACTGTATCCATGCACACTGAAAAATGCAGATAATTAGCATTAACTCTCCTTTCCATTTCATTATGTTGTGAGACTTCCTGTTTCTCTCTTTTAGTTCTTTTATCAAATATATCATGGCTATGGTGAACTACAGTCACTGTATTTTGCTATGAAACACTAGAACTTTATTCTCATAGCTAACTAAGTTTTGGTGCCCATTGTTCACCATCCTGTAATTCTCTCTTTTAAAGGTGATGGATTAATTTGTTTGACATCTTGTTTTTGGAGATTACAAAAAGCAGAACATCCAGGCTGCAGCATAAATATCAAAGGATACTTTTAGCCAAGTCTATACTAAAAATCAGGAGGAAGAGGGATAGATTGGAAACATTTTGAAAAATTCAGACCATGGACAGGAATGGAACATTTATTTATAAAGGTACAAAAAAGGAGATTACAGTTTGTTAGACACTACTGTCAATTAAAAAAAAATCCAAGTGCTTTGGCATAAGGACAAAAGAAAAAATGCACTAAGGCCATCCAGAAAACCTGTAAGATGCCCTTTCCCATGATAGTTGCATCAGAGATGTAGAAATCTAAATTTGTGTCAAGTACTTCAAGACAGAATCATTTCAGGAAAGCACCCCCACAGTAACCTATGTGCCTCCAACATGTTGGGATTGATTTTCCTATGCTCAACTAGGAAAAGACTCTAAGAGCAGACCACTGCAACCATTGTTTAAGTGGTGTCAGGTATAGCTCATGTCTATGGCAGACCTTGGTATTACCCATGTGATGCTCATTTGGAAGACATGCAGAATGCAATGCTTATGGAGTCATGAGATTTGCAGAATATTTCAATTGAATGTTTTGAGTCTAGACAGTGTGACATAGGGTAAGAATCCCAATAAGAAGCTCCTAGCTGAACAATGTGTAATGGAGATATGAATCCATGGATGTATTTCTGCTGTGGAAACCCAAGGAAGGTCATGATACCTACAATGTGAAAATATCTGCCATGAAAAGGTACAGGCAGCAGGCATAGCCAGCCCCAGGAAACTGAGTATGTGCTGTAATAAGCAAGGCCATAGGGGCAGGGCTTCCCAAGACCTTGGCCACCCACATTTGACCCTAGTGCACTGTAGATGTCAGACAGGGAACGTTAGAATTTCATGGGTGCCCTGCTTGGTTTTCTGTCTTGCTACAGGGATGATCCCTATTACTATTTTTCTTATACTACCCACTTAAAATAGAAATGTTTGACCTGTGCCTTCCACACATTGTATCCTGGAATATGTAACTTTTTTTAATAAAAAAAGACAGAGGCTAACATTAAATTTTCCTTTAGTCTCAGAAGACAATTTGGACTTTGTTGAGCAATGTGGGAACATTTGACTTTGGGACTTTAGTGATAGAACATATGCATTTTGCTTTGTGAGATGTGTAAACCTTGGAGATCAAGAGCAAAAACCTATAGGTTTAAATATGATGTTTTCCCTCAAAAGACCACATGTTAAAGGCTTGGTCTTCAGGGTGGTTTTAATTAGCTCAATTAGAAGGTGCTGTTGGTCTTTAGGAGGTAGTGCTTTATAGGAGATTCTTTATTAATTGGGGGTGTGCCCAAGGTGAATCGAGGAACCCAGGGCAAATCTTTTTTTATTTATAATAGTAGTATGTAATACAATTCATAATGCACAGATATAGCATCTTTTTACATACAACTGTTTGTATACAAAGTATATAAGTACCATTCATCTATCTTCAATCATGCATTTAGGATAATGATATCAATCTCATTCAACCACCAATTTTTTTTTCTCCCCCCCCTTCCTTGCTCCCCTCCCTTCCCCTCCCTTTCCTTTGACCATTCTAGTGTTCCTCTAATCCTCCTATGTACCCCCATCCAACAACACTGTGAATTAGCCTCCTTATATCAGAGAAAACATTCGGTATTTGGATTTTTGGGATTGGCTAACTTCACTTAACATTATATTCTCCAACTTCATCCATTTACCTGCAAATGCCATTATTTTATTCTCTTTTATTGCTGAGTAAAAATCTCTGATTGTTCTCCCCTGCCCTTTCTGCTTCCTGGCCCATGATGTAAAATGTTTGTTCTGACATGAACATTGCCTTGTGGCACCCTCACAGTCTCTAAAGCAAAGAAGTTGCCCAACTGTGAGCTGGAGCCACAGAACTATGAGCTAAATAACCTCTTTACCCTTCATAAATGTCTTAGGCATTTCACTTTAAAGGCAGAAAACTGAATGATGCAGTAATCAAATTAAAAAAGCTAACTTTTAGTTATCTATTGTTCTACTTTCAATAATGCACATGTGTCCAGTCCACAAACCAGCCAGACCTCTCCCTACATCTGAATCCTCAGACAGACACTGCTGAGCTCAATTCAGGAACCTAACACAACTGCATGATACCTGCAGTGATTCTTTTAAGGACTCTCTGGGATGTACCACTACAACATACTACTCCTCTCCATCCACACTACAACACCCACTGTGATTTTTATATTCAGTGAACTAAAGATTATAGTTCCCTGATTCCTTGCACTATTAGTGAAGTACAGGGCAGGATGGAGTGGCCATTGCATGAACCCCTTTGCTCACTAGCAGAAGTGCCACTGTTCTTAACTCTAGGCAAGATAAGGTGACAACTCAAGAGGTTTCAAAAAGCTACAGAATGTGAAATATTTGAGTAACAGATATAATACTGAATTTCATCCTTTAGATTTTTCATTCCTAGTCAATTCAATATGATAAATATGATTTAAAATTTAAATTTTCTTCTATTACTTCACTTCAGCATTTTAAAATTTTCATAGTTTTTAGTTCACATGGTACCACCACCTACAGACATCTACAAACTAAAGAGACAGGGGGATGAGCAGAGCATTTCACATGCTTATGGGGCCAGGGAACAAAAATTAGAATTTGGTGGGTGTATAGGATGAGAAGTCCTGATAAACACTACAGACTTTGGTTTGCCATTCTAAAACCTACATCACCAATCTCTATACCCTAGGTGATAATAAACCATAAATAGGATAAAAAACAAAAATCAGAGCAGCAGTGGTTGAAATCCAGATTTGGATATGGTAATACTGATCTGATTTAGATCAGCAAACTTTGCTAGTTCTGAACTCTGTGAAGTGTGTAATAAAAAGGATAAATGAATCAAAGTCAATATCACCACCTTGTGTGCAAAATTAATTTGAATGTTAAATTTATGTGTGCTGAAAATTCAAATACACAATAAACAGAGAACACAGGAAGTGGATAAATGATAGTAAAATATTACAAAATAAGTAAACTAGCAAAGTGGTAAAATATTAGCTAATGTTAGCCTGTAATGTTTAGGATCATGTGAAGGCTTATAGGATAGCAAACAAAGGAATAGTAAAAGATCACCAAACCAAGTTAATAATTCAAAAAGTGGTGTAACTAAAAATATTTGATATAAAGGAGGTAGAAAACTGAAAAGAGAATCAGGCAGGAAGAAATGAAACAATAGCAAGATAGAAGATTGAGTTTAAAGACAAATTTAGTAGCAAATTATATTAAAATAAGTAGCCTAAATAATTAAATGAGAAAGACTATTAAAGTGAGTAGGAAGTGACTTACCTATATTGTGTTCACTAGAGAAGAATAGCAAATGTAACCAAAGAGAAGGCTTAGAGTTAAGAAGATGGAAACGGACACAAATAAAAATACTAACCCCAGGGAACATGATTAGGCCCTACTAAATCCTGAAAACATCATCTCCCTGACAAGGAAACATTAAAAGAAGAAACACAACACAAAGAAGTTGTAGCATTTGTGAATATTTATGAATGTAATAGGACATTCTATAAATTATGAAGGAAATTATGTTATTTAAAAAGGGAGATATTAAAAATGTACAAATCTGGTGGAGAGTTTTATTAACATACCTGTGTGAATGGTAGAAAAAGTGAATTGCTGAATATGTGTTAGATGTGCTCAACATAATTAATAAAAGTGGCCTAATGGATGTTTTTGGAATTCAACTTTTTAATACCAGAACCAGAATTATCTTCAAATAAACATGAAACATTTATATTGAAAAGGATGTTTATCCATAAAACAGTATGAACAAATTTCAAAAGAGAGAAAACACATAAAATATTTTTGCTGACACAACAGAATTCAGTCAAAGCAATGATATTTCTGGCAAATCCCCACCCTACCTGGAAATTCAGAAGTACAATTATACATGTCATAATGAACAATGAGAAAATATACTGAACTGACAAAGACCTCACAGTAGTTCAAGCCTACTGACATGCATGAAAGCCCTGCTTCAATAAAATTGTCAGACTTTAAATAAAGCAAACAGGGGAGAATAAGGTACTTAAGAATTTCCACTAAGAAATTAGAACAATGAAAGCAAATTAATCCTAAAAGAGTTAGAAGGAATAAATGAAAACAAAATGCACGATTTTCAAGGCTTTTACAAAATATTTGAAACTTATCAAAGCTGCTGAAAAAGAAAATTCCAAATACACAATAAGAAGAGCTAGAAACATTCTCAAAAACTGGCCACAAATCCCAGCTGGGGAGGCTGAGGCAGGAGGATCACAAGTTCAAAGCCAGCATCAGCAATTTAATGAGGCTCTAATTTAAGAAGACAGTCTCAGAATATGGCAAGAGTAGGTGCTCAGGATGTGGCTCAGTGCTTAACCACCCCTGGGTTCAATTTCTGGAGGGGGAAAAATGGCCACAAAATTTAATATTTATCTATTAAAAATACCCTCCCAACACATGAGTGCAGTAGTGAATTCCTCTAAATCTACACAAAAATTTTTAAAATAAAAAAAAGCACATATAAATTGTCATACACTCTGGAAAAAAAACAGAATCACTTTAATCTCATTGTACTTAGTAAAAAAATCCTTAAAAATCCTTAATACTATACCTGATAAGGACATCTTAAATATTCTTTTTTTTTTTTTAGTACCAGGGATGAACTCAGGGGCACTCGACCACTGGGCCACATATCCAGCACTTTTTTGTATTTTACTAGAGACAAGGTCTCACTGAATTGCTAGTGCCTTGCCATTGCTGAGGCTGGCTTTGAACTCGCGATCCTCCTGCCTCAGCCTCCCAAGTGCTGGAATTACAGGCGTGCGCCACCGCACCTGGCTACATCTTAAATATAAATGAACATAGATGTAGAACACAAAACAAAACATTTTAAAACTGAATTCATGTGTATACATACACACAAAACAGGTAAATTATGGACACATAATTTTGTTTTGCCATTTGAAAAATCATTAAGTGTGAGTCAAATATTAACTGGACTAAAAAATAAAAAAATACTCTCAAGAAATTTGTAATATGTTCCAAATGAATGATGAAATCTACATGGGTAATACCTTTGATAGTATCTCAAAATGAGTTCACAGTTCTTAATAGTTTTCCTGCTTGTTCAACATCAACGATTACTTGATAAAATATATCAAGATTGACTCTTGGGATGACTAAGTTTCTGGACGTCTTGTTGCTTATTCCAATTGAAGAGAAGACATGATGAAAGCTCATTAGATGTCCTGATATGACCTGTCAAGAAAGCCAGAACAAAAAGCCAGTTGTATTGAAGGCATAATGTATATCCACATTCGTAGGAGAACTATTCAAAATAGCCAAAAGTGGAAATGGTCAAAGATCCAGAAAGGAATAAATGGTCCAAAAAATGTGGTGTTTACACATGGAATGGAATATCATCCATCCTTAAAAAGATGGGATATTCTGATAGGCTACACCAGAATTGAACAACTATTGCTAAGTGAGACAAACCAATCACAAAAGACAATTACTGCATGCTTCCAATTTTAAGAGTTACACAGGGTAGTCAAATTCCTAGAGATGGGAAGTGGAGTGGCCACCAACCAGTGGGGAGGAAGGGAACAGAGAAGTGTTCTTAGGGGAAAGTGAGTTTCCAATTTGCAAGATGAAAAAGGTTAGGGAGATGGATGATGGTGATGGATGCAAAGAACACAAATGTATTTAACACACTTAAAAATGGTAATGATGGTAACTCTTACATGATATTTACCACAATTTTTTAAAAGTTATTTCTAAACAGGAAATAGGACACAAGAGGAAGTTCTGGTGGAAATACAGAGGCTATTGTGCTACAGATAGGTGAAAGGAGAAAAGAGTGGGAGTACCTACAGAAAAGGAAGATTAGGACATAAAAACTCACCTGCGCCTCCAAAACTACAATGCAAGTCCCAGCAAAATGGGCACACAGGGCACTGTAATTGCCAAAATGATCAAGCCAATGGAGAGGGAGGGTCCTGTTAATTGGGAGAGAGTACAAGGGATAATGTCATTTCATATCCCATGCATTGAAAAGATATGCTGGTGACTGCATGACACTCTTCCTTACCCTTTGTCTCTCCTCTCTCCTATACCCACTGTGTACTTTACATGGATTCATACACTGTTCACAATATCCATACCTCTCCCCAGTGCTTTCTTCCTGAGAGACTCTCAATGCTGTATTTATTCAGGCTGACCATTACATCCCCTTGCCTTCCCTTGCTTAACTATGTAGACTTCATTCTCTAAAGTTCCTTTCTCCACTGTTTTCTCTCCTGCTTTCTATCCCCAACCACTACACCTACAATTTTCTTTCTCCCCAATTTTATTTCTCCCCACAGCCTTCTCCAGCCACTCCCTCTGTGCTGGAGCACCACCTCACCACATTTCAAGCCTGGGCCCCAGCCCTTTCTCACCCCAGTAGAGGAGAAGGTCCTGCCCTCCTAGGCTACTGTGCTTCACCCTGCAGGCCAGGCCAGCTGCCTCCCCAGCTGCCACATCCAGGGTTGCTCTGAGATACCACGTCCCATCTGAGTTGGGCAGGAAGTCACCTTGCTGGGTGCCCAGCTGCTCCTGTTTGCCTCGCATCCATATCACCCCTACAGGCTTTGGGTAGAAGCCAGAGACATGGCACACCAGTAGCACATGGTCAGGCCCAGGACTGGGAACACTAGACAGCCAGACTTCAGGCTTCACTGAGACAGGAAGGGGAAGGAAGGGTATCATATTATAACATAAACCCAGAGCACAGGGACTCAGAAAACACATTTATATCTCTGCTTTTTGGGAATGAAAAAAGTTATCCATGAAGCCCCTCTTCTTTTTGGGGTACACTCCTATTCTTAGGCTGAAGGAGGTACTGGACAGTGAAACAGAGCAGGACCAACCTTGCCTCTGCAGATCTGCCTTCCCTGTTTCCAGGACACTCAGGAGATATTGGGGGCAGATTTCTAATAGCAGCTTCTCCACTGTTTCACAGATACCTTTGTACTCCATAATTACTATGCAGAATTTCTGTGCCCTGTGTTCACCTCCTGGGGAGGGCCAACTTGTGTTGAGGCTCAGAAAATCCAATCCTTCTAAAGACACCCTCAAGAAGCTCATGATGGCTCCTCCAGCATGCAGCTCACAGCCTGCTAAGCCCTGGATCTCAAAAGGGTCTGTGCAGAAGGAAAAGAGAAAAGTTACTAAATAGCAAGCAAGAAAGAAAGGGATGTGGGTAGGACCCAGGATGTTGATTCTGGGTGAGGATAAATATCTGGAAGGTGTAATGGTCAGCCTGAATAAATACAGCATTGAGAGACTTTCAGGAAGAAAGCACTGGGGAGAGGTATGGATATTGTGAACAGTGTATGAATCCATGTAAAGTACACAGTGGGTATAGGAGAGAGGAGAGACAAAGGGTAAGGAAGAGTGTCATGCAGTCACCAGCATAGCTTTCCAATGAAACCAGAAGTTCACATGGAAACAGGAAGGTTGAATGGATGGATAAGAAGAAGAGGCTCATTTTATGTCTCTCAGGCACAAAGAGGAAAGGAAGGAGCAAGTTTCACAGAAGACACACACAGGGCTGGTCACAGAGCAGAGTATACCCATCAAATGTATCAGAGACAGGTGCACATGCAACAAGATCTGGAGGTGTAGAGTCAGAGAGGTAGCCTACTCTAGAGAAGTGTGTGCATGAAGCTTAGTGAAAAAGGGAGGAGAGGAAAGGACCAGAGGGACCAATGTCCTGGACCAGGAGAGAATAAGTCAATTACAACCCCTCATCTGAGGGCTGGACTTACATTTCAAAAGAAACTCACTAACATGATCCTGCATTTCACTGGTGAGTAGAAAAAAGTAGTTGTGGAAGATTTCCTCCACCATCTGAATGGCCTCACCACTGAAGTTGCCTTTCGTCCAAGGTTTTAGAAATATGGCAGTGCCTGTGTCACTATCCCAGCCAAAAACCTGCATATCATCCAACCAGCCTGAGCAGTGATTCTGTGCCCAGGTGCTGTTCGCAAAGGATGAGATTTGGATGACATAGAATGAGGTTGGCTCCTGGGAGGCTGTGAAGAAAGGAAGGAAAGATAATGAAGAGAAAGGGAGAAGCAGGAGGGAAAAGAGAAACCATGCATCCTGAAAATTGCAGGAAACAAGATCCCAGGGTCTGCAGATGCACAACACCTGAAATATTGGAGAGCCCAGGGGCCTCAGGCTGCAGCTCCCCCTCCAGCATGGTGGAAGAGGGCTGGAGTCAGGAGGGAGCAAGACCTCAGAGTCCAGGTGCACATGGGCAAGACACGCAGCTTGCAACCAAACACTCTGCACCAGTTTAAAGCTGCCAGGGCTATTCTTACCTTCCTGATTATCACCACCTGGGAAGAAAACTGCTAGCAATACAAGTAGCAGGACCAGCTTTTCACTGAGAGAGGACTCTTGACTTTCGGCTGATATTTGAACTCTCATTTCAGAAACCCTTTCACTCAGCACTCTGTAGTGACTTCCTCTCTTCCAACTGACAAATTTCTTCCTCATACCAAGTGCATATTGGAGAAGTAATGTACCTCCCACAGCCCTGGGGACTCCTACTCCACCTCTCATTTCCCCTGTAGCCCTGACTTCTAGCCTTAGATTCACCTCCAAAATTTCCAGATTCTCTTCAGGTCCTCTGGTTCCTTGAGATGAAATCAGAAAAAATCCCTATGTGATTCTGTATGGTCTCTTCATATCCCTAAGCCTTATTTGTATGTCTATAAATTAAGGGAGTAATAACAACAGGCAATTTCTCAGCTGCCCCTCTGCTGAGAAGGGTCTTCCTGGTTTATCTAGTCTCTCTCAATTCCATGTCCCTGTATTCTCTGTTATTGTTGTTACTCCTTCCCAGTATTATAAATATTTCCTTTTTCCTGTGTCATTCCCCCTTGTCTGGTTCCCCTAGTTCACATTCTTACTTCTGATTTTCAATCTTGAGTTCAACTTTGTCAAACTCTTTAAATTTCCCACTGTAACTGTAAAATCAGCCTATCTACGAGAGTCCTAGGAAAAAAATCAATAGATATAATATAGACTATTAGACTAGAACACTGAGAATATGAAGAAAAATATCTCTTATTTTACTTTACCTATTTTATTCCCCAAAATAGAATAAAAAGAAATGAACACAGAACCACTGATCTTGAAAGATTTTTTCAGTTGAGTCAAATAAAAATGTCATTAATACCTATGATGGAATAAGAAGATGACAGGTGATACAGTATATAGAAATCCTAGATGAAAGCAAAACATAAAACACTATAAGGCTAGGGAGGCTTTCTCTGTTACTGTGTCCCTTAATGATTTGTTGGTATTATTATTTCCTTTTTGAACCCCAGAATATCAGGGTTACTTGGGTTCTTTCTCTACAATTGTATTTCACCCTACAGCTCAGTCCTGGACCTGAACATGAAAGTAGACAGACAATGCACAGTAAGCTTTTGAGGCAGAGCAGTAAGAAGGAAGAGTAGAAGGAAGAGAACATACCAAGTGAGAACATAGGTACCACAAGGCTAAGTGCATTTGGAATCCTTTTTTTCTTTTCTATGCTGGATTCTGCAATGTGCATGTGTCTTCTTATAAGAAATGTCTGTTCAAATCATTTACCCAGCTTTAATTGGAGTATTGATGATCCTGATTTTTACATTGGAATTTCATACATATTTTGGATAGTAGTCCTTTTCAGATGAATAGTTGGAAAATGTTTTCTCCTGCAGGATGTCTTTCAAGTCATTTTCTTTGCTGTGTAGAAACTTCTTGGTATGATAGAATCCTCATTATCAAGTTTGGTTTTTGGTGACTGTGCACTTGGCTTCCCATCCAAAAAATTATTACCTATACTAATGTCTTCCTGCCCCCCCCCCATATTTTATTCTAGCAGTTTCATACTATCAGGTAGTATATTTAGGCTTTTGATGCATTTTTTTTTATTAAGGTATGAGATTGGAGTGAAGTTTCAATCTTCTATGTATGGACCTCCATTTCCCCAGTACTAATTATCAAAGAGGCTGTCTTTTCTCAAGTGTGTGGTTTTGTTGTCTTTGTTGAGACTCAGTTGACTGTAGATATATGCTTGTACTTCTGGGATCTCTATTCCAACCTTTGCCCACAACCCACGCAGGTGACAGAGCTGGGTTCCTCTGCGTGGAGTGGGCTGGCTGAGAAATATGGTGAAAAATCACGTGACACAGAAAATTATTTTAAAGAGCAGGGCAGGACGACTCTTAGATGTCCAGCTTCCAGGCTTGAAAGAGAGAGGAAGAGCCAAGTTTGCTTTATTTATATGGGGGAACTTCAAAGGCTTTCTATAGAATGTTCTTAGCCAATTAAGGTAGGAGGTAGGCTGTGCAGTTCTCAATGAATCACCCTAACTCCAGAGATAGGAGATCAGTCTTCCCAGAACCAGGAAAGACTGAAGTTATGTGCATTGCATAATTCATTCATTGGAAGGGGCCACAAAATGGCTTGCAATGCCAGACCCAAATCTACTTGCCTCAAGGCCAAGTGAAGACACTACATGGCTCAGGAGAGGCTTCCTATACCAACGTATGGAGTATGTCCTTATTAAGCTGGCCTCTCATAGATAAGTTCTCATTCTACTTTCAATCTATTTGTCTGAAAAAAAATTTTGAGGGACTTTTATGCATATGATCAAAGGATCATTTTATAAGAGGTTACATTAGGATTTGTTGTTTTAGTTACAGTTTTATATCTAAGGCTAATGCTAAACTGCCCAGAGTTGGTTTAGAGAGAAATACAATTTATTGGAAAGAGAAAAGGTTGTTAGTGGTATTTTCCACAATGATCTACTGATCCACTTCTCATAACATGTCCTATATTTCCAAGGAAGTTCTTTGACCAGGTGGTGAACCAGAGGTCAGAACTCTGAGGGACACTTACAAACCCCAAGATTTTTACAACAAGACTAGTTTATTTGTAAATACTAGTTTATTATTACTATAAGGAATGATAATCATTTTTCCACAATGATTTGCCAATCCTTCATAGGCAAGGTCTGGATCAATGTCTTTTTACAAGCCTGAGAAAAGATCAGAGGGTTGTCATGAATTGTCCTAGATCCAGTGTTTAGATGATGACTTCTACCATAGTTGACCCTGAAAATGAGTCACTATCATATCATCAGAACAAAGTCAAGGAGAAATAGTGACAAATAAGCCTACAGCAAAGATGACAGCAGTTTAAAAAGTTTTTATGTTTCATTAAATATTGTCAGGCACCTCGTGTTCAGCTTACTCCATGTACTTCAGGTTCAGTTGTGTGAACAGATTTTAAGAACTCAGAGGTAAGGTGTTGCACTTGGCCCATAGAGGAATTGGATGAGTGCCTGCAAGGTCTTTGATCACTTAAGCATAGATATGCTGAGAAGCAAGGGGCACTGGAGATAGGGCCAGAGCATGCCCATCCAAGAAACACTCATTCCACTGTTGTTGCCACTGGCAACTTCCTAGGTTGGCCTCAAACTTGGCTCAGGCTGCCAACTCATCTGCTAGGATGCAAAGATGATACCAGCCAAAGGAACACTCAGCACTTCATTTACACAGGTTACTAACCTCTGTTCCCTGAGGCCTCCTCTCTCCATGAATGACTCTTTTGCCAAACAAAACCTGACTAGGAAAAATATTTCAAAATCCACATTCTTAACTATCCTAATTAAGGGTACCTAGGACTCAGGACAAAAACAAACTTTTGCACTAATAAAATGTCCTGTGAGAATAACCATTAATTGGTAAAAATAGTATCCTTTTTTCTGAATCCCCAATTAAAAATATGCTTATAAATATCTGAAAATCATGCCCCTAAAGCAAAGGAGATGATCGTTTCCGTTTAAGGAGAAAGAGCATTTAACAAAGTCACAAAGTTTACCTTGAAAGCAACTCTCTCAACAGTAAGATATAGAAGGGAATTTCCTCAACATAATTTTAAAAATCTATGAAAATCTCACATAATCAATGTGGGAAAATTGAACACGTAGCTCAGAGAGATCTTCTACAAGATCTTCTATTCAACACATCCCTAGAAATCCTAGCAAAACCAATCAGGCAACAAAAAGAAATAAAAGCACCTAAGTCTAAAGGGAAAGACTAAAATCACCACTGCTTTAAGATATGATTGTGTAGACAGAAGATCCCAAACATTTAGAACACATAAATGGATTCAGTGAAATTGCAGAATAAAAAGCATAGAAAAATGAGCATTTCTATACACACATAACAACATGCCCACACAAAAAAATAAAAATATAACATCTCATGTATCATGATATTAAAAATAAAATATTTATGGAAAAAATTAAACAGGATGTGAAAGATATATAGGCTGAATGCTGAATATCATGAACATTAACTAAGTAAAGAGGACACAAGCAAGTGGAAAGATATCCTTTGCTCATGGATGTAAGTGTTCTGGCTGTGGAAATGTACAAGACAGAAAATTTCCTCTGGTGAGCAAATTCCTGATGAATAATAGGCCTTTTGATTTTCACAATTGGAATATTCTGCAGTTTCTCCCAGGAGCTAGTAAGATAAACTAATACATCTGCAATGTCTAGCTGCTGTGGTAATGTCCTCCATGTGGAGGCACTGTGTTATAATCCTTGACCTTGATCTCAGGGACATAGCTCCTTGGAATAAAGGAACTTGCTTTGCTAGATAACTACAATGTTTTACCAAGCTCTCGTGCTCATGGACTTGCCCTTCTAACAATAACTTCAAACAGTGGACTTTATTGAGAGCTACACAAAGTTCCTAACATTGCATATTGTAACTGTAGAATGTAACTGTGGAATAAGCATCCTTAGTGATACAATAAACAGTAATGGAGTTATGGCATTAATGACCTAATGTAACCTATTGGTATAAATAAACAGGGCCACTTAGACAAGCAGCCATCATCTACCTCTGCAACTTGTCTATTTGTATCTTTACACATGGACTTAAAAATATTGTAAAAACTTCAATATTACTCAAAGTGATCTACAGATTCTAAACAATACCTATCAAACAAATGAACTAGAATAGGCTAAAACAATCTTGGATAGAAAAATACAGTCAGAGTCATCACCCCACCTGATCTTAAATGGTCAAGGAGATGGATATGTTTTAAGTGATTACACCATGCTTGTATGCATTAAAACATCACATGGTACTCCATTAATATGTACAACTTTTCTGATGTTAATGTATCAGTGAAAAATAAGTATACTTTAAGTGAATAAATATATTTATATTTTGCCACAATATAGAATAAAAGAAGAAAAGTAAAAAGCAGTGACCAGGGAAGGATGGGAATGGATGAAAAGGGGAGATGTAAGTTTGATTCATTCTATATCAAATATGCAGAATAAATAAGTGCCGAGATCTTATATATAATGAGTATAGTCATATTATACAATTACAATACTATAAATTGATTATACTCAATATTATTAATATTGTTGGATTTAAAATATTTGCTAAAAGAGCAGATTTTAGATACTCTTGCCAAAAATAAATAAAATAGTAATTCATTGTGAGATAATTGATTTGTTAATTTGCTATGTAAATAGTTAACTTTTTATATGTATATATTCATCAAAGCAATATGTTGTACACCTTAATTATACATGATAAACCTTTTTAATACAAAATAAATTTAATAATCCATCTTCATTCAGCATAGAATCTGTATTATATTCTGAACTGTCAAACCTTAGTCAGAGACTGTGATTATCAAGTGCAATGCCAATTTTAAACCATATGGTAAGGCATAACTATTGATTTTTAATGAATAAATTTCACATGTGCAAAGACATAAAAAGTAATATAAAGAACAGACTTTTCCTACATATGTTTGAAAATATTATCAACTCCTAAGTGAAGTAAATTTCATATATCATATTTCTTTCATGAAATTTTCAACAGGTGTTTCTAAAGTGTAAGTATTATTTTCTTATATGTAACCAAATAGCTAATTACCACTCAAAATTCCCCCACTGTCATGAATTATAGTTTTACAAATTATTATTGAATTAAAATAAAATTAAGGCCATGCCTTGAATCTTTTTAGCCTATCATTTTTTCTCCTCTTATTTTAAAATAGGATAATATGATTTCAAAACATCACTCCATGTAGTAAAGATTTTCTCCCAATCTGTAGGTTCCCTCCTCACAATATTGATTGATTGTTTCTTTTGCTGAAAGAAGCTTTTTAATCCATCCCATTTATTGATTCTTGATTTTACTTCTTGCGCTTTAGGAGTCTTTGTTAAAGATGTCAGATCTTAGGCCAACCTGGTGAAGATTTGCTCCTACTTTTTCTTCTATTAGGCACAGGGTCTCTGTTCTAATGTCTAAGTCTTTGGTCCATTTTGAGTTGATTTTGTGAAGGGGTGAGAGATAGAGGTTTAATTTCATTTTGCTACATATGGATCTCCAGTTTTTCCAGCAACATTTGTTGAATAGGCTATCTTTTCTCCAGGGAGTGGTTTTGGCACCTTTGTCTAGCATGACATAACCATATATTATTTGGGTTTGTCTCTTCGTCCTCTATTCCATACCATTGGTCTACAAGTCTATTTTGATGCCAAATACCATGCCATTTTTTGTTACTGCAGCTGTGTAGTATAGTTAAGGTCTGGTATAGTGATGTCTCCTGTTTAACTTTTCTTGCTAAGAATTGCTTAGCTATTCTGGGTCTCTTATTTTTCCAGATAAATTTTATGATTGCTTTTTCTATTTATATGAAGTATGTCATTGATATTTTAATAGGAATTGCATTAAATCTGTATAACACTTTTGGGTAGTATGGACATTTTTACTATATTAATTCTGCCTATCCAGAGCATGGGAGATCTTTCCATCTTCTGAGGTCTTCTTCAATTTCTTTCTTTAGTGTTCTGTAGTTTTCATTGTAGAGATCTTTCTTTTGTTAGGTTGATTCCCAGGACTTTTTTTTTTTTTTTTTTTTTTTTTTTTTTTTTTTTTTGAGGCTACTGGGGTAGTTTTTCCTAATTTCTTTTTCAGTGGATTCATCACTGATGTGTAGGAATGCATTTGATTTATGCATGTTGATTTTATTTATGCCTGCTACTTTGCTGAATTCATTTATTAGTTCTAGAAGTTTTCTGGTGGAACTTTTATATCTTTTATATGTAGAATCATGTCATTGGCAAACAGTGATAGTTTGAGCTCTTCTTCTATTTGTACTTTTTGATTTCTTTGTTTTGTCTAATTGCTCTGGCTAGAGTTTCAAGGATGATGTTGAATAGAAGTGGTGAAAGAGGATATCCTTGTCTTGTCCCAGTTTTTTAGAGGGAATGCTTTCAATTTTTCTCCATTTTGATGAATGGTCTATATATTCAATGGAATATTACTCAGCTTTAAAGAATAATGAAATTATGGCAATTTGCCAGTAAATCCATGGAGTTGGAGAATATCATGCTAAGCGAAATAAGCCAATCCCAAAAAACAAAGACTGAATGTTTTCTCTAATATGCAGATGCTAATTCACAAAAAGGCAGGCAGAAAAAGTGGGCACTAGAGAAGAATAGTGCTACCTTAGATTAGGTAGAGGGAAGTGAAGGGAAGGGAAGGAAGAAGATATGGGGATAGAAAAGACAGTAGAATGAAACAGACATTATTACTTTATGTATACATGTGTGACTGCATGAGCAATGATTCTACAACGTGTACACTCAGAAAACTGAAAAATTATATCCCATCTTTGTATGATATATCAAAGTGAATAAATACATTCTACTGTCATGTATAACCAATTAAGACAAATAAAAAAATAAATTAATTAATTTTAAAATATCACTTCAAGACCAAGGTTACTTTGCTTTTCCAGACCTTCTCAAAGAAAACAGAAAATAATTATGGTATTTTTTGGGGTAAATATCATCCTCGACTCATAGTTATACGGTTTTCAATTCAAGATCAGAAGAACAGGGTTTTACTCATTCATCTCATATCTTCTTTCTCCCACAGAGAAAATCCTAGTTCCCAATGAATTTACCTAAAAGCATTATGGATTACATATTCACTACTTCCCACAAATGCCCACATGTCAACTTAAAAAATGTTAAACTACCACCAAAGTCATTACTGAAAATTATTATTTATATATATATTTTAGTATTAGGCAGCAACACAATATACTTATTTTATTTTTATGTGGTACTAAGGATCAAACCCACTACATTATGCTTGCTAGGCAACCACTCTAACACTGAACCACAACCCCAGGCCCCTATTATTTGTTTTTTGTTCCTAGAGTATACTCCCCTAGAAAAGTAAAGTTAAAATAGCTGTACTTTAAATTTACTTCAAATAGTCCCTGGCTCTGTGGAATATCATTAACTTGGGTAGTGTTCTTATTCAATTTATACTTTGCTTTCAATTTTAGGAATTGATATTTTGTTCAGGAATTTTTATAAAATTTGCATTTGGAACAGAATTTCCAAAATGGCAGGGCATAGAACAGAATATCTTTTCCCCCAAACTCAGTGATAATACAGGATAAAATTCTCAAAATAAAATCCTAAGAATCCGGAAATGATTGAGGGCATATGAGAAACTGAAAAGAGCTTGCTCAAAAACAACTACCTGAGGCTACATAAGAACAGTGAGGCTGCAGCAACTTGGGGAAGTTCCTGTCTTTCCTCTAGCCAGATAGTAAATTGGGCAGAGGACCAGCAGTCATGCTGCCACAGGAGGGCAGACCCAATTTGGACCTCCATACAAAGGCCCCATGCCCAGAGTGCTTGTTGAAACAATAGCCACAGGTGGTGGGAAAAAAAAGAAAAGAAAAGTCAACCTCACAGCTGCCAGAAGCTGCAGTACTGGGGAGGTGGGGTGGGGGGAGGGGGTGGGGGAAGGACCAGGCAGGGTTTAGCAAAGCTATCTGGGAGATGAGACAGGCATAGTGGACTCTGATCAGTGCCCATTTGTTTCCAGGGGTCTGGAAGGCTGCACACATGCTGAGGAGAGGCCAAAGAGGGACAGTTATCAACCTCTCCTGGTTATACATGAAGACTTGCACAAAGAGAAAGCACAAGTCAGGACAGATTTGCCAACTGCTCAGGTGGTATGTGTGTGCCCCAACCACTAGCAAAAGGCAGAAAGCTTTACTAGCTTAAGGTGTTAGGCACAGCCACGGACCACTCATTGCCTACCATGAAGCTGTGTTGACCCAAGTACTGGTTCTGGTGGGAGACTGGGTTAATAAGTGAAAAAATAAGAAAGGGAGAGAAGGAGAAAGGGGCTGAGGAAACAATTGTAAACAAACAAACAAAACACTGAGCAGAGACATCAGTGACTACAAACTGCATGGCTGTAAGAATTTACAAAGTTATTCCAGGAACATAACTAAAACAAACACAAATACAAAACACAAAAAAGCATAAGAAACCAAACCAAACAATGACTTGAAATTAAAGAGTCTTATATTAGAAACAAACTGAAGTTTTCTTAAATGACAAGATGAATAATAAATATTTGTACATGAAGTTCAATTCAGCAATAAAAAGGAGCAGTTTCTTGTATAAATAGCAACATAGGTCCCTTATATCCTTAAGATAAAGGAAAAACAAAAAGCCAAATATGAAAAAACACCTACAATGTATTCCACCTTAATAGCTCAGGAAATACATAGCTATGGAGGCATAAAGCAGGAGAGTAGTTGCAAAAGGCCAGACTGGGGTGGTTTTGAACAAAACTAAGTATAAGGAGTTATGGGATTCTGGATCCTGATTGTGGTTGTTGTTTATATGAGGAAATATATTTGTTCAAATGAATAGAACTGTATACTTAAGATACATGCATTCTACTGAAAATTTTGTATTAATAAAGTTGATTCAATAAAATTTTTAAGGTAAAAAAATCATAGACAAAGTAAGAAAGATGGGAAAAAATAAAATAAAAAAAAATAAACTTCGCAGGGGAGACGATCTTCAGTTGTTTCTCCCCCACTAGTTCAGCACCTGTGTGTGACTCTCTCCCATTCAGTGCTTAGCAAAAGCTGTTGAATTAATGAATGAAATCTAAAGGGACTACAGTCTAGCCAAGGCACTGTCAGGACATTCTTGTTGGCAATTTGTCTTCCATACACATTTCATTGACTTGGTATCATCTCAACCAAGAGAACAAATACAATTGCTCCTTTTTCTTTACTATTTTGGAACATCTCTGCCCACATCACATTTCACATGTGACTTTTTTTTTCTCTCTTTCTCTCTCCTCTTTCTCCTTCTCTCCTCCTAACAAGCTTAAAGCAGTTGCCTCACTTTATGTATGTGTCAAGAGAGTAAGCTGTGATTTCTCTTAAAGATTTGAGGAGAAGAAGAGGATAGTAAGGGAGGTTGGAACAATCAACAAAGTTAACAAGCATCAGACAACTATGGAGACATCAATGACTCAAAAGCCACAACAAAGTCTAAAATAAATATAATGAAAAAAAAATTAGCAAATTGATTTTCTAACACAGATGGTGAGGCATTTGTGTTTTCCACTGAGCAAATATTACATGCAATAAATGTATCTTTGCCATGGTCCCTACACCTAAGGACTTAAAATAAAAGGCACAGGGAAGACCCCCAGTATCTGCAGTGTAGGCAAGAAGTGAGGCATGCATTCATTAGTGTTCAGTGGATACTCTATGGGCACAGAGGAGGGGAATCTGCTTCCCATTCAAGGGTCCAGAAAAATCTCTGAAGGAACTGGTATCAGGGCTTTGTGGGTTTTGAGTATTAATGTAAAAATGGTGAATCTAAGAATGCTATTCCAGAGTTACAGAAAATAGATTGCCTTAGCCAGGCGCAGTGGCACTTGGCTGTAATCCCAGCACATCGGGAGGCTGAGGCAGGAGGATTGTGAGTTCAAAGCCAGCCTCAGCAAAATGGCGAGGCACTTACAAACACAGTGAGACCCTGTCTCTAAATAAAATACAAAAAAGGGCTGGGGATGTGGCCCAGTGGTTGAGTGCCCCTGAGTTCAACCCCCGGTACCCCAAAAAAAAAAAAAAAAAAAAAAAAAAAGGAAGAGAAAATAGATTGCCTTATATGCTCAAGGGATTATTAGGTAGGAAGAGAAAAAAATATCAAATGGAGAGTAGAAACAGTAGAGGGAAATTCCTATGCTGTCCTAAGTTCCAAGGCAATTGGGTTCCCATCACACTGAGAGAGGCATGGTGAGGCATCACATGGGGTATATCACATGAGAGAAACTCTAGATATGTTGGAGAAGGTGATTGAGAATAAAATGGAGTGATTAAGAGAGAAAAGCTAACACAGGTGACAATGGAATGTAGAACAAGACATTAGAAAAAGATAAGGAAATTTGAATAACCCATAAATACATCTCAAAACAAATTACAAGGATTGTCAAAAGTATTAGGGGCACTATCTCTGGGTGAAGGGGATGAAATTCATGGAAAGGGGTATACTGTGGATACTGGAGATATACTTGTATTTCATTGTAAACCCACTGCTGATTCTATTCCATTCCACTAATTTCCTTATTTTAACATGTACATTCTGGAGATTAGCCACATCAATCATCCTGTTTCAATCACACTATTCTTATCCTTTCCAAGAAATATTTTTTCTTGTCTACCTCCAAATCTCATGAATTCTATGTGTCCCTCATGTCCCACCCCCCCTCTTCCATTCTTTGAATTATCCATGTTCATTCCTTTCTCAAAATTCTCTTCTACATCAGGTATCACAAAATTTTGCTTTTTTCCCACCCTTAGGATCCAAGACCACCTGCTCAAATTTCCATAACCTCAGCAGAGGGTCAGGTCCTGGCCTGCTGGGCTGCTATGTCTCACTCTACAAGACAGGACAGCAGTCTCATCAGCTAACACACCCAGGATGCCCAAAGACAATTTCAGTCAGCTTTTACTTTCTTTTTTTTTAGTTTGTAGGTGAACACAACACCCCCATTTTATTTTATGTGGTGCTGAGGATCCAACCCAGAGCCTCACAACATGCAAGAAATCTGCTCTACACCTTTGAGCCCTCCGACAGCCCCAGCCCTAGCCCCTAGTCACCTTACTTTCCCATGACCTAAAAATGCCAGAGAAAGAGAGAAAACTTACTTAGAGGAGGGAAAGTTTATTTGGGCCTCACAATTCCAGAGGTTTAGTCCATGCTAGACTGAGTTCGCTGTTCTTGATCCAAGGTAAGGCATCAAGGTGGAAGGGCCCAGGGGAGGAAAGCATTCGGCTTTTTTGCCAGAGTCAGGAGGCAAAGCGAGGAAAGAGAAAATGGGCCACAGAGAAAATGTACCCATCCAGGACATGAATCCAAAGATCCACCTTGTCCAGAGCCATGCCCCACCTGCCTGCAGTTACCACCCAGTCTCAGGCATTCAAACCAAAAATGGATCCATTAGGTTCTTGTGAAAATCTCTCCTTATTTTCCTACTCTGTCTCAGTGATCTAAGGTGTGTGGCTCCTCCTCTTATTCTCCCCTTCAAACTTTGCTCTGAGTTCTTCCTCACCCTGTGGACTTCTGGTTTCCCATGGGAAATTTCTCATGTTGACTGCATGCCACAGCTTTTCCCCCTCTGCCTCTCCTCTGCTCTATAACAACATCCTCTTTACCACAGCATTACCCCATTCATGAGAAGCATGTCTCCCCAGTGCTCTACCTCTGAAACTGCCCTAAGGTTTAATAAACTTATCTTTTTCACATTCCACACTTTT
>CM046658.1:121911346-121975702 GCA_025594165.1 Tamias sibiricus
GTATTGTTGGATGGGGGTACATAGGAGGATTAGAGGAACACTAGAATGGTCAAGGGAAGGGAGGGTAAGGGAGGGAGCAAGAGGGGAGGGAGGGGGAGAAAAAAAAAAAGGTGGTTGAATGAGACGGATATCATTTTCCTTAATGCATGATTGAAGACCTGCATTGTACGAATATACTTTGTATACAAACAGTTGTATGTAAAAAGATACTAAATATATGCACTATGAGTTGTACATATTAAAAATTATAAAAATAAAATTAAAAAAAAAAAAAAGAACATGGGGCTAGAGGTGAGAAAGCCCACAGTGGTTAGCAGAGGGAGAAGAATCACTGGAAAGCTTATAATTATCTCTTGTTAGGTAGAAAGGGTATTTTTGAAAAAAATGTAGTTATGTTTAAAACTCTGGAATCTAGGATTCCATTTTTCTGTCATGAGCCTAGGACTCCTACTGCAGTAAAAACACAGATGAAACACATTCTCTAGGGTTCTCTCTGACTCACAAGTGGTAGATCTCTAGCCATACTCCTTCAAAAGCAAATAGACAGATAAAACCAAGGAACAAATGAAAAAAAAAAAAAAGAAACTGCACAAAAGATATGATCTTATATCTTATCTTATATTAGAGGAGGGGGTGGGCAGCAACTGGAACAGTAGTGATTTGGGCTTTGGGGACATAAAGTTGAAGGCAAAAAGTAGACTACTAAGGTCAACAGTGTAGGTAATAGGGCAGCAGCAACTGAGTGTTTTGGGAACACAGCCTAAATGTGCAAAGGGAAGAGAACACATGGAGGAATAATCCAAAGGGTGACTTTTCAGTGCCATATAAAACTTGTTGCATAGCAATTGAAATAGGAGAAGATGAATGTGATAGAATCTGGTGACAGTGAAAGAAGCTGGCATCCTGAGAAGAAAGCCAAACCTAAAGGGGAAATGGGAAGCTGAGCAGGAGGCTCAGGGTTTGGGGAGGGAACAGAATTTTTGTGTTTCAGACAGTAGAGGTTTGTCTGCTGGTTGGAGAAGGAAGTAAGAAGAGAGGTTTGTGGGGGTAGGCTTGTTTATAACAGAAATCAAAGAAAAACTTTTCAAAGAAAGAAAAAACAACTGCAAGTACTATGCTGTTTCTGCTACTTCCCTTGCTAGCTGCTCTCTTCACAGGCAGTGACAGTGAAGTTGGTAAGAACTGGGGCAATTGACCAGTTAGGTGCGAGAGGGTGTGTGTGTGTGTGTGTGTGTGTGTGTGTTGGTAGTTTATACCTGTAGGGTAAGAGTGCCATGCTAGTGCTATAATGAATGCCCTTGACTCAAGATGCCTGTAGTCTTCTGGAGGGTGTTTATAGAGAGAGCATGGGACACTGTGGCGAGCAAATGCCAGCTAAGATAAATGTGGTTCTTCTGTTCTTCACATTCTGAGTCTTCCCATTCTGGTGCCTTTCTTTCCCATTTCTCTCCTTCCAAGTATCTCATTTCTTCCCATTGTTTCTGTTCTTTGCCCACAGGGTTTGAAGAGCCTATTACCTTCCATATTAGAAAGACTGTATCCTTCTACAACAATTCCTGGGTACAAGAAATGTGCTCAGTTTGGTTGGATGAATTGCAGACTCTCAGCTGGAACAGCAGCTCTGATACTATCATTTTCCTGTATCCCTGGTCCAGGGGCAACTTCAGCAACAGAGAGTTGAGTGAACTGGAAACATATTTTCAAAACTACTTCATTGGTATTTCACAGGCAGTTCATGCTGGTCTGTTACAATTTGATTGTGAGTTCAGTTCCCTCAATTGGGATGATGGTGCATGGGCTATCTCTCTATGAGTTTTTATTCCTCTAGGAAGTCACATATTCTTTTTTTTTTCCTTTTTTTATTCTAATTTGTTATACTTGTTTACAGAGTACATTTCATTTCATATTACATATAAAGAGCACAATTTCTCAAGTTGCTGGTTTTATATAAACTATTTTTACAACAATTGTGTCTTCATACATGTATTTAGGGTAGTCATGGATAAATCAGTCTGCCATTATTCCTATCCCCTTACCCCTCCCCCTCCCACATTTGTTCTATTTAAAGTTTTTTTCATTCCTCTCATCCCCAATCCCTTGCCTTTATAAGTTAGTATGTTCATATCAAAGAGATCATTCGACCTTTGGTTTTTTGGGATTGGCTAACTTAGCATTATTTTCTCCAACTCCATCCGTTTACTTGCAAATGCCATGTTTTTGTTATTTTTTATTTTATTTTTTTTTTAGTGCTGAGTAGTGTTCCATTGTGTATATGTACCAAAGTTTCCCTGCAAATTGGTGAAGCCAATCTGGAAAGCAGTATGGAGATTCCTAGGAAAACTTGGAATGGAACCACCATTTGACCCAGCTATCCCACTCCTTGGTCTATTCCCAAAGGACTTAAAAACAGCTTACTACAGGGACACAGCCACATCAATGTTTATAATAGCAGCACAATCCACAATAGCTAAACTGTGGAACCAACCCAGATGCCCATCAGTGGATGAATGGATAGGAAAACTTTGGAAGTCACATATTCTATGTTCTGAATCTTACTCCAATCTCTCTATCATAAAATTATAATTACATACTTGGGCAAGTTCTATAAAACAGACCCTAATTCTTCAAACATTTCAGTTTTCTGCTACTTATGAACTGCTTTCTCATTGACCACAGAACTAATTTTATCTTGTGGCCACCCTTTTCCCAGATTCTAGTTAGGTAGCTTCCTCCCTCTTTGGTTAACTCTTTAAAGTGTGATTTTCTTCTACCCCATTGAATCTCTTCAGCTTTCCCTGTCTACACAGTCATTGTAACCACAGGATCCATTTACCCTAGCTTGTTACAATCTCAGACTCACAACAGTCTTTCCCCTCCCATAAATTTCCATTCACCTTTGAACAATTTTCCCTTTTTTCAAATCATTCATCTCTTCCTCTACCTCCAACTCCTACAATTCCCTTTTCTGTGAACCTATGATCCAACCACAATTGGTTCCATTCCTATAGATCACCAAAACTTCTCCTTTTTGCTTCTATTGTGTGTTGCTTCTACTTATTCCATGTTATCCTTTTTTATTCCCTTTGTCCTTTAATTCATTGAATTTATCTTCCCTAGATCCCTTTGATATACAGATGGCAGCAGGCTGTGAGCTGCACTCTGGGAAGAACTTCATAGGCTTTGTGCAGTTAGCTATTCAAGGAACTGATTTCCTGAGTTTTCAGAATGAAACATGGTTGCCTTCTCCAAAAGGAGACAGAAAGGCCCAACATTTGTGCAAACTACTCAATCTGAACCAAGCCCTCACACACAGGGTGCACAGGCTTCTCAGTGACACCTGCCCACGTTTCATCATGAGTCTTCTTGATGCAGGGAAGGCTTATCTCCAGCGACAAGGTTAGTACTGTACCCTTTCTCCAAGAACTTTGTATTGTAAAAGCAAACTGAGAATAAGAAGGGGACAAGAAGGAAAGGAGGGTGAGTGGCATGCTCAGAAGTGAGAAAGATGTACCTATCAAAGGTGATGTGATCTGAACCACTCAGGCTATTTTTGTGTCCATGTGTGAACCACTTTTCTGTCCTTTACATTGAAGCCCAATGCCTGGCTGTCCAGTGGTTCTAGTCCTGAGCCCAGCCACGTGCTGCTGGTGTGCCACGTCTCTGGCTTTTACCCAAAGCCCTTGTTGGTGATGTGGATGAGAGGTCAACAGGAGCAAGTGGGCACCCAGCGAGGTGACTTCCTGCCCAACGCTGATGGGATGTGGTATCTCCAAGCAACCCTGGATGTGGCAGCTGGGGAGGCAGCTGGCCTGGCCTGCAGAGTAAAGCACAGCAGTCTAGGAGGGCAGGACCTCATCCTCTACTGGGGTGGTAAGAACTGGAACCCAGGCTGGAGGTGGGAGCAGAAGAGCCAGCCATAAATTTGGGATTGGGGGATTCCAGACTTCAAAAAGGACATTTAAGTTAATCAGAGAAATAGAAGTGTTAAAAACTGAGGAATGAGTAGATGCAGGAAGATATTGTGGGTTGATAAAGGATTCATCTCTGAAGAGGGATTTGAGAAAAAGTAGGAAGAAAGACTGTTGAGGTAGACAAAGCAAAGAAGCCTGGGTTAGTACAATAAAACAGGGAGTAGATGGTGTAAAACACAAAATGGATTTAAAATAACATCCTTTGTGTCCATTTGAATCTACAGAGAATCACAGTTTTCTAGGCTTGATCTTGGCTGTGGTGGTGGCCCTGGCTCTTCTAATAGGTCTTGCATTTTGGTTTAGGAAGCACTGGTGAGTTTATTTGTATTCGTTTTTTCCCATTCTTCCCTCATTCCCCACTTGTATTACCATTTTTTTCTTTCTTCTCTTCTTTTTCTCTTTTTTCTTTTCTTCCTAATCCCCTTCTTTTTTTTTTTTTTTTTTTTTTTCTCCTCTGTTCTAACCTCCACTTTATGAATTTCTGTAATTTGCTCTGTTCTCATTTGGTTCACGTTAGGACAAACTCTGAACCTCTGCAGTGCTCTCTCCCTTTGAAATGAGGACCCAGTAACCTAGGTGCTCATCATACACCTCAATACCACGTGGCGATGACATCACTTCTATTCTACTTGTAAAAACCTTTATAATTTATTTCTGCTTCATGATCCATTAACCAATAAATGCTCAATGTAAGCTTGCAGGATTTGTTGTTCTTACATGAATTATGGGGTTTAAAATTCAATTTTTAACTGAATGAAATAAAGCCCTAGAAAGCTACACCTTGTGAAATATTAATCGATCATTATGTGCATTCCATATGCCTTCACAGGTTACCTCTTTCACAGGACCTTCCTTGATTCACAGTACAAAGCAGTCTGTCTCTCTCTATGCTCCCCTACATTTCAACTGTACTTTGCTAGCCATACCCCTCACTCCCTAGCTTCTCTGGCAGTTATGTAGGTTCTTTCCCCTTTTAATATTTAGAAACTTGAGAGAAAAAATGCATTTTGTGTGTGTGTGTGTGTGTGTGGTGCTGGGGATTGAACCCAGGGCCTTGTGTATGCAAGACAAACACCCTACCAACTGAGCTATACCTCCAGCCTGAAAAATATGTGTCTTTTTAATGTCTGTATCCCTGGGGAAGTGTTTTGCCTGCAAATAACATGTTCTCAAGAAAAAAACAGTATTCAATTTAATCCAAACGTTTAATCTTTTAAAATTTTCTTCCTTCCTGACATCTGTTATAGTTGAGATATTTGATGCTCCTCTTATTAAAAGTCTTCTCACTTTGTGCGGTGTTTCTCATCCGGGGATTTGAGCTCGACCCCAACCCGTTAATTCGGGCCTGTGAGTCTGAGATCTCCCCAACCTGGAATTGAGCTGACCCCCAACCTGTTAATTCAGGGCTGTGTGGGCCTAGTTCTTCCAAACCAAGAATCAAGCCAGGTGTCCGCCTGCTTATGCAGAAATCTGGGTTTTTCCTTGGTTATGCAAATGAGTTTGAGCCCAAGCTCCCTCCAAATGCCTGGGGGTCTGAGCTTGGCTCCTCTTTGTGGATGAGATGCCACTTTATGCGACCACCAAGAACTAACTTTGTGTGCTTTTGTCTGTATTCTTGATGTATTTCTATTGTATGACCACCAGGTTCTAATATATTTAATTGTCAATAATAAAACCAGTTCAATGGCCCTATGGAATCTGAAGCCAGAAACTAGCTAAGCTGGTAGGATGAGCCCAGTTGAAGTTTAAAGAAGATACTAGGACAACATAACTTTATGATCAGGCACACCTAGAGTTAAAGAATTTTTAACATTAGCTTTAAGATTTTTAGAATACCTTCCCCTGCCTATAGATAAGATTAATCAGTAGTTGAGATAACTGATCTTCCCTAGGTGATTCCTGAAACCCTTTACAGTTAATTACTGGAAATTTTTTGTTATAGTTAATTCCTAACATTCTTTATTGTTAATTACTGGAAATTCTTTATCATGGCTAATTCCTGAAATTCCTTATTGAGCTAATTACTGGAAACCTGGTGTAACCACCTATAATCAATTATTGGAAATCTTTATTGTATAGTTAATTCCTGGAAATTCTTTATTGTAATCTTCTTTACTGAAATTCCTTTATGTTACCTCCCTAAGAAAAAAATGTGAATTACTGTGCTTGTTGGGATGTATAAAAAGCCATACTGAGAAAAGTAAAATCAGAACAGTAGAAGGATTTCTACAACCTGGCTTGTGTGTGGATTATTTTTCTGTCATCGACGTTCCCTTCAGTACCAAGCGGGAAGAACTTAACATATTTGCTGAAGCTGGCCTTCAGCAAATTTGTCAAATTATTTCAAGCTATACTAGTTTTACAATTTCTTCTCTGAGCATCTGAGAAGAAACACAATTTTGCATCTTTCCCCTTTTTTTATTCAATAGTAGAGAATTATTATACTGAAACCATTGTTTCAAAGATTCTAAATCGAAAGAGCAGGAGAGAATGAAGGCCCTTAGTATTCAGTGTTTTGATAGTCAAGTGGCAGATTGATCACATTGGACATTGGTAGAAATGTAGAATCTGGCCTCTGATCTCACACGTAACTGAATTATTTTTACATTAAAAAAGATCAACAGTAGATTCACTGGGGGCATTAAAACTGAAAGGCACCTGATATAGGTGGTATTTGAAATGTGGTATAAGTGTGTCACTGAAGAGAAAAGTATCAAAAAAAGAGAAGAGTATATTCCTCAGGATTAATATAGGGTCTAATAACTAATGTATATACATTACATTGTTGTCATTATTCACAGCAGTTATATTCTATATAGTTGCTGTTGCAAATAATGGATTAGTGAACACTGAGCCATGTTACTAAAGTAAAAAGATGGTTAGAAGTTTATAATGTTTTTGTTAATCATTGAATACATAACTTTGTTTTTTATATATTTTGTTTTAAAATATCTTATTTAGCATATGTTTGCAAATAATCATTTATATGCAGTTTTTCTTTATACTAAAACACTACCTGAAAAGTGTATAACAACTTCCTGACTTGAATAATGTGTTTGTAAATTTCTGTGGCTTTCAGCTTTGCTATAATGCTCTCTACTATACTTTAAAAAAATATTTTGTCTCAAGGAAAAAAAAATAAACGTAGCTACTTTTACATAGCTTAATCCTATCATTATATCTGTTACTATAGAAAATATTCTCACTTACTAATATTCCCCATTATTCAATGAGTTCAATGCTTATTCATTAATATTGAACTCATAGCCAGTTGCACTCTAACTGTAACCCAAAGTTTATCTAACATATTTATTTACTCCTTAAGGCACATTTCAGCCTTTTTGAGTTTAAGAATACTAGATAGCACTTCAACAGTATGTTTTGGGTCATTTAAATTCACAGAATCAGTAGCAAAGGATACAAAAATGTGGAAAATACAAAAATGTGCTGAATAGACCACACAAAGATGCTTGTGCTGTAGTGAGGAGTGAAACCAGAAGGCAGAACATCACCTCCTGTGACTTCGATAGGGAGTATGTGTGGGCTCATTCAGTTCAGCAGAAGCCCACCAAACAGCTGAGGAGTGTGTGGCGACAGAGTTGAAAAGAGACCTTCAGAGACCAGTTTCAGAGAATTCAATCCACTTTATTATTGCATAGGCAAGCTTTTATGCATAGCCTGTTACTCGGCAAATTTATCTGAGGGTCATAATGATCTAATGAGCTAGCAACACACTCACAAGAGGCAACCAATGGGCTAATAGGTCAGTGGCAGAAAAGCAGAAGGGAAAGAACATGCTGTGCACCTGAGGGATGCCAGGTTACCATGGTGGTGGGGCTGAGTGTGGTTAGTATACTAACCACAACTTCCAGATTCAGTGTGCTAAGCTCTGAAAGTCCCTCACATGAGCAACATAGGCCACTTTCCAACTCACAGGTATGCCCTTCATGTGACTCAAATGTTGTACCACTCTGCACAAATCCATAAAAAACTGAGCATTGATTTGGGGTTACAAGTGAATTTCAATAAATGGACAAATTAGCAAATACAGAAATCTTGATTATGGAGGTTGACTTAATGACTCCAATTGGAAGTATGAGTCAAGATATCCATGATTAACTTTGATTTTTTAAAAATTTATACATGGCTTGAACAGTTCCTGGGCACCTACTATATACTTACTATGCAGCAGGTGCATATTGAGTATATGATAATGGAGGGGAAAAAAAGATCATCACTGGGGATGGGGATATAGCTCAGTTGTTCAGTTGGTAGAGTGCTTGCCTCACATGCACAAGGCCCTGGGTTCAATCTCCAGCACCACAAAACAAAAACAAAAACAAAAAAGATGATCACTGTATTATGAGGTTGAAAATGTTCTTTAATAAATTTGATTCTGCTCTTCATTATTTTCTTTCTTTCTTAATTTCCTCATAGAGAAACTTACTTGAGCTCAACTTTAGAAAAGGGACTTGGCCTCATGTTGCTTAGGGAACTGAGAAGAAGGGACCCAGGGCAAGGGGACTATCTGGAGAGACCAGGCCAAGTAAGATATTTTCCCATGTTTTTTCTTCTGAAAAATTCATACACCTATCCATCCATTCATCACAATTCAATTTTTACTATTTGCATGGCAAACATATGCACTGAGAGTAGTTCCAAAATGTAGTCAAACTTTTGGGAAATGAAGTAGTGATGAGAGAAAAGGAAAACATGAAAAGCATGGGAAGGGGGTGATCAAATATTGGGACACTTCAGTCTTTCTACTTGGCATAGACATGATTGGTTCCAGTCTGTCTAGCTTCCAGTTCTTTTTGCCACATTTGAATGGCAGCCATATGGTTTTGTTGATTAACTCCACTCTCAACTGCAGTTATCAGCTCCGATGTATTTTTCTAATTTATTGATTAATTGGGTTTCAATTTTGCTCTAGATTTTTATTGGGAATAAGAGATTTCCTTATGCTGGACACGGTGGCACACGCCTGTAATCCCAGCAGTTTAGGGAGACCGAGACAGGAGGATCTTGAGTTCAAAGCCAATCTCAGCAACTACCAGGTGCTAAGCAACTTAGTGGGACCCTGTCTCTAAATAAAATACAAAATAGGCCTAGGGATGTGGCTCAGTGGTTGAGTGCCCCTGAGTTCAATTCCCTGTACCAAAACAAACAAACAAACAAAAAAAAAAATGAGATTTCCTTGAAGGAATACAGATGTGTGACTGGATGGCTTTGCAAATACGAGATGATTTAACAAATTATTGCAACAACAAAGGACACACAGAGAAATAGTAATAAATGAAATTTGAGAAGTGGAATTTGGAATCCTAAAAATGAAATGTGCATGTATACACACATATATAGTATATCTGCATGTATATACACACAATGTTACATAAATATTTTTACAGATTAATAAGGAAAAAGGACAATATCTTAAAGATTGCAAAATGAGCAAAGTATGTGAACAAACCCGATTTTGATCTAAAAAAACTAAAGAATATAAATGTTATTCAAACTCATTATTAATTAGAGAAATGAAAGTCTTGTAATCAAGTAGATATCATTTTACTTTACCTAATTGGCAAAATATCACAAGGTAAGAAGCCCTGTGTCTGCAGGGAGGGGATGGGGAATCTTCATGCACTGATGGTGGTGAGTTAATTCTAAAAACTTGTGGTACTTTCTTATCTAAGTTTGTATATGTAGACCTTGCAATTCATTTCTAAACATATCTTCCAAAAAATGTTTAAACAGTTCCATGAGGAATATAATTAATCATGTTTCTCAGGACAATTGAATGGTATTAAGTGTTGGAAGCACACTAAATGTTCACCCCTTATGGGAACACATTCATAAAATATGGTATCTGGCCTGGCTCTACTGTAATCCCAGAAGCTCAGGAGGCTGAGATAGGAGGCATGCATAACAAATTAGAATAAATTTTAAAAAATTAAAAAATAGTTCAAAGCTAGACTCAGCAAAAGTGAGGTGTTAGACAACTCAGTGAGACCCTGTCTCTAAATAAAATACAAAGAAGGGCTAGGGATGTGGCTCAGTGGTCGAGTGCCCCCTGAGTTAAATCCCAGGTATACCCCTCACCCCCCATGCCCACCCCCAACCCCCAGTCAAAAAAAAAAAAAAAACAATTGTAGCTGCATACTCTGGGAACTTGTGCAGAATGTAGATATGGGCTGCTGTGTGAAGGTCTTTAAGAGAGTGCTGCATGAAACACATAAAATACTACCTTTTATTATACACACAAAGAAACACTACAGTTTAGAAGAACACACAGAAATAGAAGGATGACACAGTATAAGGTGGAGAAAGAAAAAAATGGGTATAAAGAATCAATCAATCAAATAGTTTGATCAAGTAGAGGAAGGCTGTTCAGACCAAATGATATATGTGAGCAATAAGTAAAGGAGAATGATTAACTTAACAATATACAGTTAAGATTCCAAAGTCAAGGTACAACACAATAAAGAATCAAATATTATTATCCTATGTGCTTATGTGATTACAGGACTGGTGTAACTCTACATCATGTACAACCAGAAGAATGAGAAGTTATACACCATTTATGTAAGGCATTCTAATGTCATGTATAACTAATTAGAACAAATAAAAAATAAAAGAAAGAAGATTGGAAAATAATTATGCTCGATAGAATAAATATTGAATTGGGATAACAATTTGCACCATGGGTACTTTTTCAAATAAAAATGTGTAACTTTGTATAAAATACTTAGATTCTAACTACTGAATAAAGATATCAGCAACATCAAAACTGTATGAAATGTCAGCATTTTTAGGATTATTATTGAAGACTGTAGAGCGGAATAAATTTGTATATTTTACCAGTTGGTGGCAGTAGAGATTATAACAAAGTTTCAGCATCCTTGTTATAACTGAAAAATTTGAAGTGTTAGGCCCTTATATCGTCACACAGCCTACATATCCATGCTTGGATTTTACAATAACTTATAGTTCTAAAAGTAATTTAAAATTACAGAAGTGCACATAATTTTAAAATGTATCAAAGGTAATATAAAAAGAGAATCCAGAAGAATATATGGCCAATAAAATAAAAACATATAACAAAGGGCCATGATACCTTATATGTTGGTTATATATAGGTCACAAATTATTATAGGACCATAGATTGTTAAGGTAAATTCAGTTACATAATCAAAGTCCAGAGGAAACAGACAATGAGTAGTTCGGGAGAAATACAGCTTCCTGGTCCTGAGGTCACAAGGAAATATCTAGCATGAGTTTTTATAGAGAGGAAACTACTTGATGTAGTGAAAAATCTTTTCAGGAAAGTTGTTTCAGTAAATTTTATGAGGTTCATAGGCTCGTGTATTATATCAATCTGCAGTAAGAATTGAGCGAGCACAAACAGAGGTGGAGATATCTGGTATTCTGGCAAATCTAAGGGTAGATCTTATGTTAGCTAAAGGAATATATGACTCCAAAACACATGTAGAGTTAATTTAAATTTATTGGTAACCTATGTACATTATGTTTGGTATACATTCATATATATATATGTATATATATGTACATATAAGATATACAATTTTAGACAGAAAAATATTTAAAACAGGTATGAATCCCAGTATGAGAATAAAGTGTCCTGGAAAAAAAAAAAAAAAAAAAAAAAAAAAAAACCACCCACAGGTCTTTGAACTATTATTTCCAAATTGCACATTCATGTGAAAATTGCTCCCAAATTTACACCTATACAGCTAAATGGATAGATGGCTTGGTAAATGGGCTTATATGGCAAAGAATATTGGAAGGTTTTCACTTGCTCTAAAATAAATCCTCCCTGATCACTCTTGTTAACTGGGCAGAATAAAACTGCATTTCTCAGCTTATACAAAGAGAGAAAGTCTCCCAGCTACTTGTGACATGTGACTACAGTCTGCCCCATGGAAAGGAGTACATAACTCCTGCAAAGTGCTCTGAAGCTGTCACAGCTGGGTGTGCTCAACACATTTTTCCTTATTACTGGTTGCAAGGGCACTTTCTTGCAACAAACTCTGGTAACCATCTCCAATCATGAGAAGACCTTCAGAATGCAGACCAAGCATGATAAAGTCTGAAACAAAACAGAGAATAACAAAACAATAAAAACTGCCCCAAACAAAAGAGGAAACTGGGAACCAAGTTCTTGAAACAATGAAATGCCTTAACAACCCTTTCTTACTTGCTTCTGGTCTTTCTAAGAGTAAGAAATATAACTATATCTTTTAGAAGTTATTGTTAGTTTAATTTTTCTGTCACGTGCAGCCAAATGTAGTACTTACAGATCCAGATGTCATCTGCACATCAAGAATGGTTGACAGCTGTGGTTTTATGAAATGCTCACCTGCAGCTCTTTGTTTTCCTCACTCTAGTGACCTACATGGCCTACTTATATATTGTTAAAGCAAAAGCAGATTTTTGACAATCACACCCAAGTTATCTCTGTATTTTTGAAGGCAAGAGAGAAAAAATACATTTAGCTGTTCTAAAAATTTATATGAAAAGAAGCATGTTAGAAATCACAGTGAACTTCTGGGAAAATGGTAGAGTGAAGTATTTCACAACTCATTTCACTGATTTATATCCAAAGTAGAAGTAACTTCATCTATATGGAATCTAGGAAAGAGCTGTAACTTAAATCCCAAGAAAGATTTACAAGCTACAATAAGAGGTGGGATAAATTTTTGGCATGTGTTTTCTACGATTTTAAGTATAATGAAAGGGTAATGTCTGGAGTTTGGTGGAATACATTCAATTCAGGAGAGAAGCAACTCAGGCTACTGGGTCTTTGTTATAAGACAATTATGTAGAGTAATTAACATGTAATGGATTTGTTGGCCTTTGGAAATTAGGTGAGACCACATGAATCTTCTGTATTTCACAGGAAAGGAAGCCCAATGACTGGTTTTGAATGGTAGGACTCCTATACTAAAGTAATTACTCAAAGTAATTGTTGGACTGTCCTTTTGTAGAAACTAAAACTCTCCTTCTCTTATTAAAATGAGAATCTAGCAAAAGTCATGTGAGGGTTATGGCTGGATCAAGAAATCCTTTTGCAGGCCGGGGGTGGGGGTAGGATGTGGGAGTGGGGGCTGGCAGGCTACAGGCTGGGATCCGGGCTGTCTCTGAGGTCCTACCCTCCTGCCTGGGCCCAGAGATGGATTCCTCCTTGCTAGGAGGCCCAGGAGCCGGGCTTCTTAGGAATGTGACCAGGAGGGTGCAACTGGCAGGGTGGGAAGTATCCTTCCACCTTATCCTTTGGATTTAGAGTGGAACCCTCTGGCAGCTGCAGCGCTGGGAGCTAGGCTTCCTGCCCTTAGGGCAGGGGCATGGGTCTCTTCCGGAGTCCTAGCCAGGGCTCAAAGCTCCTCAACCACTAGAGGCTGCCTTCCCCACCATCAGTGAGACAATGGTGGTCACTTGGCCAAGGAGCTGCGTGGTTAGAGCCAGATCTGTCCTCTTCAAGTGTCTAATTTTGTAATAGATTATGATACAACCATTTACTATTCCTAGACAAAACTGTGTGATAGATGACATTGCAGCCAACTAGCTGTTTTGGATACAGCTGGACAAGAGTTTGGCACCCTGAGAGAACAGTGTATTAGGACTGGTGATGTCTTCCTGTTGGTCTTTTCAGTTGTTATGAGGAGCCACTTCAGAAAACACTTGAAGTCTGAAATTAAAACAAATTAAAGAGCTTTCTTACCTGGCCAGGGGCTGCCACCTGCGGAGACTGAAGCTCTGTGGGAGAATAGCAGCCCTTCCTGGCTTTCCTTGGGAATTTAAGAATGAAAACCACAACTTTCTCAGCAAGGAAACCAATCACAGAAGCTAAAAACTTGCAAGTCCTAAGCAGGACTGGAATTTTTCAGTTGGCAAGCAAGCAAGTGACAGAAGCTTAACAAAAGCTATTAGAACAATCACTCAGCTGGCCGGAGCAGCTTTGGGTTATCAAGACCACCATATGCTGAGTTGGGTATATTTTGGGGGGTACAAAGTACAGAGAAACAATTCTTTTTTTTTTTTTTTTTTTTCTTTTTTTGGATTTAGTAGAAAACAGCTTTCATTTGTTTTCTCAGAAATCAGCCAAGCAGTAGTCTAAGATACTACAGCAATAGTATTAATAACTCACTCAATGCTTAGTTTATACTATAGTTAACCTATGGGCCTATAAACACACATTTATTTATCATTTTTCTACTTATATCTTTAAACCTTATGTCCTTATCTTATGCAGCTATATTGATTACTTATCGATGCCTATATTAACCTCGTGACCTTTTTTTAATCTATAACTGTTTTAACCTACTAACTTATCCATATCATCCTATATTATCTTATTTCTTATATCTTAGTTACTTATTTCTATTATCTTGTTTTGTTTTATTTATCAAAATCTTATTCCTATAGTCTATAGTCTGTACCTATAATTTATTAATTGTATTGATCAGTTCACGCCACAACACTGTCACAGATGCAGTTTTGAAGAAATTTTTATGTTTCAAAGATAGATTCTCAAGAGTAAAGGATCATGATGAGTTTCCAATCATTCAGACTTGAATCATCAGACACGTAAGAGGAGAAGGTACAGCAGTTAGCACTGCAGCTTAAAGTAAATATACCTGGAGTCATCAGCAAGAAGTAGGATGAATGTAGATCAAGCTTTTCATGAATGTGTCCAGGTAATAAGGAAATTTTAAGAACAAGAATGTCCTCCTTCACAAGAAACAACTCAGAAAGAAAAATACAAGAAAGGCTGCCATTGTGTTATTTTCTAAGCATCCCTTGAGTTTTAGCTATCAACTTCTAGGAAAAGCCCTCTTCTCCTCCTTTTCTCCTTATGGTTTAAATCATGTTGGTACCTTTCTAGCCTTAAAAGAATGATCACTGTATTAGCCTTAGACCAAGAAGCAGGCTAATCCTTTCCGTGAAGCTAATATAATAGTTCTTTCCAGACCAATTTAAAGAAAACACTAAGGCTGCTGATTCCTTTTAAATACATACTAAGGCTGCTGGGTTTTTAAATATATGCCTACATATACAGACAGATTCTTTATTAAGGGCTTACATTTTAATAGGGATGAGTCAGTTTTGGAACCTAAGTGGTTTGCTAAACCGAAGTTATAGGTTGTCAAATAATTTTTAACTTCTCGACTCATATTGTCTACTGTTACTCTAAATAGAAGCATAGGGATTTTTATGTGAATTTTATGCCTATCTTTAAAAATTTTGATGTCAACTTTAGCTAACTTTAAATACATTGAATGGAATCTACAAAAGTGAAACATCTCAGACCTTTCTTAATGCTACAGCTTTTGTTTTCCATTGGCCAAAATACCAAAATATTTATTGTTTATATGGATTAAACACTGCTTATCAAGCCTGTTATTACTCCTCCTCTTGAAGATGATAATGTTCTATATGGCCAAATATTTGAACTCATTTGGACTTAGGCATCTCAATGTGTACTTGATTTCTTAATTTAACTCTTCACAGTCATGCTAAGGAAAGAATGAATAATTTCTGTCTGTCTTCCTTTTCAAGTATTTCTGGTTAAGGAATTCAAAAGAACAAAGGGTGTTTTGTTTGCTATATATAAAATATAGAATTGATCTTTCCAGAATAAGAGATGATTAATATTTTTGCTATACAAACTATTCAACAAGTACTTTTATATGTTTATAAGCAAAGATGCTCTTACAACATATTTTGTGTATATGTAAAGATAAGTACTTAATTCTCACTGTTCACTTTTAACTGACAAAAAAAAATGGAAACTACAGAAATTGTGGTAGAACTTTTATTTGCTGGTCTGATCCTGGTTGTACCTATCTTTAGACAGTTTTATTCACATTCATGAAAACTTTCCAATTGAATACAACTGGATGAGACTCTGAAGTCACTTTCAATATTCCCTGCTATATATGGCTGTTATATCAAGTATTAATTGTAAAACTTTTAATTGACAATTAATATAACTATGGATGGCTTCTGGTTGGTGTTCCTTTTTTTTTTTTTTTTTTTTTTTTTTTTTGCTTTTGTGGACTAAATTTAAACAATTCAAAACTATATTCCTGATTTTGAGATAATAAGTGGTATTGAAATAATAAGTGGTATTGCTCAGTTGTCACTTTACTGAATGTGTACAACAATCCCATGACCTTTGTAGAGTATACCCTTGGATGGTTTTAGGTGCTGAAATTAAAGTTGATCTGTTATCACAGAAAAAAAAAAAAAAATCCTTTTGCAATATGTGGATAATATGCTTATTGCTAGCCTTGGCTATGAACACTGCCTTTCCAGTACTATCACTGTATTGAAGGACCTCACATCATGTGGATTATAAAGTACCCACAAATAAAGCTAATATTTGTAAACAACAAGTATCTGGAATTACAGATTAGGCTAGGAACCAAAATTGGTTGTCAGATCAGAGGAGGCTGTCTTTAGCCTTAGAGAACCCAGAAGGCAGAGCCAGTAATGTGGGTTCCTGGAAATAATAGGATTCTGCCATATTTGGATCCGTAATTTTGGACTAATAGCTAAACCTCTGTTTGAGGCCTTGATAGAAACAAAAATAGTGTCCTTGATTTGAACCCTAGAGTGCCAACCTGCCTTTGAGAAGTTAAAACACAATCTCATAACAACCCCTGTCTGACTTACAATTGGAGTTCAGAGTATATGTGCATAAGAAGCAAGGCACAGCCCTAGGAGTTTTCTTCCAAGCTTTGTGAAACTTACTACAATCAGTAGCCTATTTGTCAAAATGGCTTGATCACATGTCAAAAAGATAGCTTTCCTGATTTCAGACAACAAATGCTCCTGTGATTGACTTCAAGAGACTCTAGACCAACCTACTACTATTTTTGTTCCTCACCTAGTCCTGTTTCAATTGAAAGAGAAGGGTAGCTACTGGTTGACTGCTGAAAATATGGAGATACCAGATCATTGTGACAGAAAACCCAAATATACTAAAATCATGTCCACTTAAAATCCAGCAACCTTGTTGCCACGAGGTAATAATGGGCCAATATAATAGGAATACTCAGAGGTCTTGGAGCTTATACATGTTTGATAAGAATATCACAAAGTAAGACTGGGACTTTCTCACAGATAGTAAAACCTTCTTGGACAATGGTTAGTGAATAGCTGGATACCATGGTCAAAGAGCAACAGGTACTGGAAACTAAGACTGTGCCACTGGGAATATCAGACCAGATTGTTGATCTAATTTCTTTTAACAAAAGCTCTCAGTTGGTCCAAAGGAAAGAAGTTAAAGATTTACACTGACTCGAAAATATACTTTCATGATAGTATACCCACAGGGAGCTATCTGGAAAGAAGGAGGGATCTTCACAGCTTACAATAAGGACATTAAGCACACCCTCAAGATATTGCTATTAATATAGGCTGTGGCCAAACCAAAGTCGACGGCAACCTTACACTGTCCAGGTCATTAAAATATTGATGTTTATATGGCCATAAAATTAAGATCTATTTTAGGGCATCCAAAATGGCTGTGAAGAACAAATGATTTATCAAGGGTTTAATACCTCATCTTGGATCAGACAAATACAAACTTTATTACATGAGGAGGATTGTCAGGAGCAGTGAATGAATCATTGCTTTGAAGTGTTCTGGATAGTGGTGATGCCTCCCTTGGGAATTTCTGGTGGCAAGGTGCTGAGAAACCTGCCCATTTGAGGTGGCCCTTGTTTAGAGGAAAAATTTTGTGTATGACAAGAAATATATTAGTTCAATAGCCTTGAGTTCAAATGCCAGCTGCCCAAGGATAGAAGAGAGATGGGTAGTTCAATAGCCTTGAGTTTAAACCCCAGCTGCCCAGAGGTAGAAGAGATATGGGTGGAAACAGATAAGTTTTACTTGAGCTGATTTTGCTCCCTGAAAATTGGAAAAATAGCTCTTTCAAGGACATTAGTAAAAAAGTAATTAAATATATTGATAACAATACTTTGGTATCCCACTTTATAGCCCTCTATTACCCTAGAAATTAGAATGGCAGCCTCTGCAATGTTAGTTAATCAACTTTCTCCTTTGCTAGCAAAGCAATAAACTTCTATTTTGTTGTTGTTGATGTACTTTGTCCTCATTAATGGATTGGCATCTGGGACAAGGACTAAAATTTCAGTATCAGTTTCCATTTGCATAGGACATCTTTTCCATCCTTTTGCTTTCAGTCTACATGGGTCCTTAAAAGAGAATGTATTCTCTTTTATTTAGTATGCAGTTGGGCCTTCTTATTTTACTCAATTAGTCCATCTAGGTCTTTTTATTGGGCAATTTAATCCATTTACATTCAGGGTGATTAATGATAGTAACAGTTACTACCGACATTGAATTGGTGCTTTTGTTTTCTGTGCTTTGTTTCTTCTTTAATCTTACTGTTTACTTTGTGGTTTGATTATTTTCTTAGGTGGTACTTTGAATCTTTTTGTTCTCATTGCTGTTTTGTACATCTCCTATAGGCTTGTTTTTTGATTACCATGATGCTTACTTAGGACATCTTACACTTATAAAACTCTATTTTAAGTTAATTTTGACTGCATATAAAAAAACTACACATGTACCTTCCACCTTTCATGTTTTTGGTGTCTGAATTTACATCATTTCTCTGTATGTTTCCCTTGGCACTTTATTTTAGGTGTAGTTATTATAAATGATTTGGTCCTTCAATCTTTGTACTATGAATAAAATTGCTTTGCACCTCACCATTATAGTCCTAGCATATTTAGAATGTTATTATGCATTATTTATACTGTTAGGGTTTGTGCTTTTACAGAGTCTTATGTTAATAATTTTCGGCTTAATGTTTTAGTTTAAAGAATTTCCTTCAGCACTTCCTATAATGCAGACTTATGATGATGAACTCCCTTAGCTTTTATTAATTTGGGAAGGTGTTTATTTCCCCCTAATTTCTCAAAGACAATTTTTATTGTGAAAGCATTTTTGGTTAGGAGTTTTCCCTGAGCACTTTGTATATATCATCCTACTCTCCCCTGGCCTGCAGGATTTATGCTCAGAATACTGATGATAGTGGGATCATGACTCTTTTTTTCTAAAAAAAAAAATTATAATTATTTAGCATTTGATAAAAACTACCATGTATTTGCTAAAATTCCTCCTGTTGTTGAATGTTTCTTTTTCACTAAAATCACTAATATAGTAAGTATAAGTATTTAAAATACTTTCTCTAATTTTTCCAACATTATGGGGCATTTCTAATTTTAGCTATACTGATTTTAGTGTCTTGAACAGAGCTTTTTTTTTTTTTTTTTTGTATACATTTTAGTAATTTTGGGTCAAAATGCAGACATGTTAGATAATAAATGGTATGGATGTAAATTGTCCCTTAATACTCATAGGACTACATTGTATAAATGCAAATTATGTCTTACTTAATTTTTGGCCTGGAAAGAAATATGCTTCTTCTTCTTCTTCTTTTTTTTTTTTTCACTAACCTCATAGTGTGAGCAATCTAGTCTACAGTTAACTTGGTTTGCGGTTTGCTTTTCTTTCAAAAGTATTCAAGTTTCTCTAGCACTAGTTAGTTTGTAGATTGGGGCTGGTGTACCAGAGGTTTTTCTTAGTATCTGCCCAAGTTTAAGGTTTTGGCATTTCCTTTGTGGTGTGCCTCAGGAAGTCCTACTAAAACAGAAGGGTGGCCATTATTTGCTGAAGATATGAGGCCATATCAGCCCATTCTACTGGACAACCCAAAAGTTAACAACCTTAAAACTATGTCCACCTTACATCCCAAATCCTGTTGTCAGCAGATGATAATGGGAGAATGCAAACATGACTCCTCAGAGATCTGGGTAACTTTATCAGGTTGGATTTGTCTGATCAGCCTATCACAGATTCATAATGGGACCTCTCCACAGAAGGGGACAGCTTCATGGACAGTGGTCCATGGATAGCCAGATAAACTCTGGTCACAGAGCAACAGGTGCTAACAGATGAAGCTTTACCACTGGGAACATCAGACATAAAAGCTGAATTAATTGCTCTGACAAAAGCTCTTGGACTTTCAAAGGAAATAAGGCAAACATTTACACTGACTCAAAATATACTTTTATGAGAGTATACATGATGCCAAAATCTCTGTTCTTGTCATCAGTGCCAATCCAATAATAATGGTTTTGAGAAGGAAAAGAGAAGTGTTATTGTTTTTCTAGCAAAAAAGGAACACAGGGAACTCCATACATTTGTTGGTAATTTGTATTTCTTCTTTTGGGAAATGTCTATTTAGATCTTTTGCCCATTAATTGAGTGGGTTATTAGTGTGTTTGGTGGTCTTTTTTTTTTTTTTTTTTTTTTTTGAGTTCTTTATATATTCTCGCTATTAACTCCTGCTGGAAGAGTACCTGGCAAAGATTTTCTCTCATTCTGTAGGCTCTGTTTTCATGCTTTTAAATGTTTACTTTGCTGTGTAGAAGCTTTTTACTTTTATTCCATCTCACGTGTTAATTGTTTGGTTTTATTTCTTAAGCTTTAGAAGTTTTACTAAGGAAGTTAGTTCCTCATTGAGTTAGAGGGTTGCCCTTGTGTTTCCTTCTTGAAGTTTCACTTTTTCTGGCCTACTTCCCCAGTCTTTGACCTACGTTGAGTTGATTTTTGTGAAGAGTGAGGAGTATGGGTCATTTTGTTCTTCTAAATATGGTCATACAGTTTTCCCAGTGTCATTTGTTAAAAATTCTGTATTTCTCCACCATATTTTTAGCATCATATCCAAAGTTCATATGACTGTATTTGTGTGGATTTGTCTTTCGTTCTTTTAGTCTGTTCCATTGACTTTCATATCTGTTTTTTAGGCCAATACTATGCTGTTTTGGTTACTGTACCTCTATAGTATAATTTAAGATCAATTATTGTGATGCCTACAATCTTATTTGTTCTGCCCAGGATTGCTTTGACTATGCTGGGTCTTTTATTCTTTCATATAGGTTTTAGGACTATTTTTCCTAGTTCTGTCAAAAATATCATTGGTATTTTAATGGGGATGTAAATTGCTTTTGGTACTATGGCCAGTTTGAAGATATTAATTCTGCCTATCCATGAATATGGTTGTTGTTTCCATCTTTTAAAATCTTCTTCAATTTTGGTTTGTTACATATAGATTTTATCATGTTGAGGTAAGTTTCTTCTACCACTCTTCACTGTTTCAATATGAATGAGTTTTGAATTTTGTCAAAGGCTTTTTCTGCATCTATTGAGATGATTAGATTTTTTTGTTGCTCTTGATTCTATTTATATGGTATATTAAGTTTATTGACTTATGTAAGTCAAACCAACCTTGCATCAATGCACCTGGGATGCATTCCTGGGATGAATCCATTTACATTCAGAGTTATTATAAAAAGATGTTCATTATTTCCAGCCATTCTTATGTTTTTATATATGTTATTTGTTGTTAATTTTCATTTACTTAGTTGCTGTGGAATGCTTCATCCATTTGAGAGCTCTGGGGTTTGTTTTGAAGTTCCTTGTGTAGTATTTCTTTACATATTTTCTGTAAGGCTTGTTTAGTGGTCAAGAATTCTTTTAGTTTATCCTTATCTATGAAAGTAATTTCCCCCCTCTTGCAATTTTAAATGAATAGCTTTGCTGGTAAATTATTATTATGATTATTATAATTATTTGTAATTTTGACTGGCAATTATTTTTTCTCAGATCTTTGATTATCTCGTACTAAGCCTTCCTATATTTTAGAGTCTGACTTGAGAAGTCAGGATTGAGCTTTATTGGTGTATCTCTAAGTGTTCTCTGATGTTCTTCTCTTGAAGCTTTTACTATTCTAACTTTTTCTCCATGTTAGATGTTTTGATTGTGATATGTCTTAGAGAGGTTCTTTTTGATCATTTTTATTTAGAGTTCTATATGCCACATGTATGAGGATGTCTATCCCCCTTCTAAGGTTTGAGAATTTATTTGCTATTGTGTCACTGAAAAGGTTCATAATGCCATTACCCTGAATTTCTATCACTTCTTCTGTCATAAGGACCCTTAAGCGTCACAAAGCTTTTGTGTATATAAATATTTTGATCATGCTCTGTTTTTTTTCTTTATGGCCTACTGAGTATTTCATTTCAAATACCATGGCTTTGAGATCAGTATCCCTTTTTTTATATGTAATAAAATTATTTGGTGATACTTTCAAATTAATTTTGTTTGTAGTTGGACACAATACCTTTAATTAATTAATTTATTTATTTGTGAGATGTTGAATCAATCTTTTTTTTTTTTTTTTTTTTTTTTTTTTTTTTTAAGTCATTGTGTCTTTTTTTTCCAGGAGTTCTGATTTTTTTTTTTTTTTTTTAAAGAATGTCTGTCTCTGTATTTAAATGGTCTTTTGCTTTGTGTATTTGATCTCTTAATTTGTTCATCAGATTGTTTTTAGTTCATTAATCACTTTTTAAAAACAACTGGAAATCCATATGCAACAAAATGAAATTAAACCCTTATCTCTCACCATGCACAAAACTCAATTCAAAGTGGATCAAGGACCTAGGAATTAGACCAGAGACAATACACCTAATAGAAGAAAAAGTAAGCTCCAATTTCCAACATGTTGGATTAGGCCCCAAGTTCCTTAATAAGAATCCTGTAGCGCAAGAATTACTACCAAGAATTAATGAATGGGATAGAGTTAAACTAAAATGCTTCTTCTCAGCAAAAGAAACAATCAGTGAGGTGAATAGAGAGCCAACTAATTGGGAACAAATATTTAATACATGCACATCAGACAGAGCACTAATTTCTAGAATAGATAAAGAACTCAAAAAACTTTACACTAAAAAAACAAATAACCCAATCAATAAATGGGCTAAGGAATTGAAAAGATACCTCTCAGAAGAAGATACACGATTAATCAACAAATACATGAAAAAATGCTCAACATCGCTGGCAATTAGAGAAATGCAAATCAAAACTACTCTTAAGATTTCACTTCACTCCAGTCAGAATGGCAGCTATCAAGAACACAAGCAACAATAAATGTTGGATGTGGGGAAAAAGGCACACTCATACATTGCTGGTGGGACTGCAAAATGGTGCAACCGTTATGGAAAGCAGTATGGAGATTTCTTGGAAAACTGGGAATGGAACCACCCTATGACCCAGCCATCCCACTCCTGGGTCTATTCCCAAAGGACTTAAAAACAGCATATTACAGTGACACAGCTATCTCAATGTTTGTAGCTGGGCAATTCACAATAGCTAGGTTGTGGAACCAACCTAGATGTCCCTCAGTAAATGAGTGGATTAAGAAAATGTGGTATATACACACAATGGAATTTTACTCAGCAATAAAAGAAAATAAATTAATGGCATTTGCAGGTAAATGGATGAAGTTGGAAGACATAATGCTAAGTGAAGTTAGTCAGTCTCAAAAATCCAAGTACCAAATGTTTTCTCTGATATAAGGAGGCTAGTTCATAGTATTGTTGGATGGGAGGGTACATACAAGGACTAGAGGAACACTAGAATGGTCAAAGGGAAGGGAACGTAAGGGAGGGAGCAAGGGGGGAGGGAGAGGGAGAAAAGGAAAAAGAAAAAAAAAAGAAAAGAAAAGGTGTTTGAATGAGACGGATATCATTTTCCTAAATGCATGATTGAAGGCCTGAATTGTACGAATATACTTTGTATACAAACAGTTGTATGTACAAAGATGCTAAATACATGCACTATGAGTTGTACATATTAAAAATTATAAAAATTAAAGAAAGAATGTCTGTCTCTGTACTTAAATGGTCTTTTGCTTTGTGCATTTGATCTCTTAATTTGTTCATCATATTGTTTTTAGTTCATTAATCACTTTTTAAAAATTATTTCTCTGTGAATTTATCCTCCTCCATGTCTATGTGTTCCTTTGTTGGGGGAGTGTACATTTGGGTGAAGTCTTGTTTGTCTGTTTTCTCAAGTTTTTAGAAGTCTTGGATTTGCACATCTGCTTAAATGGATATCTCTCTTCTTTTGAAAAGCTGTCCTTTGGTGGGTAGTTATCTTTTTTAAAATAAGTTCTGTGTTTTTTTGGCATATTTTAGCTTCAATTCATAGGCTAAGTGTAATCCAAGTGTTAGTTCCAACCACCAATGCCTTTCAGTTTGCCACTGCATAACTTCTGACAATTAACTCTTGGAGAGGTGCTATAACACTGTGGGTTCCTATGAGTCATTGTTTTGGAATCTTTCTCTCATTTTGCTGTAGGAGTAGATTTCTGTGAATGTGACCACATGTTCCCCTCAAATTGTTTCTACTTGGGGTTTTTCTCTCCCCTATTCAGTGTGTTAAAATATTGCTGAAGTTTGAGCAGGGTTAGTTTTTTTGTGGAACAAGGCAAGGTTCACTGTCACTTGGCTGAGTCATTAGAGTAGCTCAAGAGCAGAGGCTCTACCTGTGATCTTGTATTCCAGCTACTTCCAAATCCCTTTTAGAAAAGAGGAAACAAGCAACAGAGGCAACAGTAATAATCAATATAAAGCATTAAAATAAATGTATGATGCCCACTATGATATAACACTGATTACCACAATATGAAAGTTCAGTATTTGACAATAATCCCAATGATAAATAGCCATGTGATAGATCTAACAAAGTATATTTCTGGTGCTAACTACATCTTCCATAGTACAAATAACTGCAACAACATGAATAGTGGAGGCAGGAATTATATAAAATAACAGTTCTATGAGAGAGTAAAATTATAGCTTATTAGAAGATAAGAAATATAGTTTTAATGTAACATAATATTTAAATTTTTCAAAAAATAAAGAGGTAAAGCAAGAGAGAGGTATCAAGTGATAACTAAACAGAAGGATTAAAAATAACTAAAATAAATGGTGAGAGAGAAAGAGAACAAGTGAACTTGGCTATTGGAGGGAAACAAAATGAAAGGAGTAATAAAATAAATAAAAACAGGAAAAAAGGTCAAACCAAAACAAATTTTTAAAAACACCTGACAATCTAAATTTGAAACAAGGAAAAATGACAAACGGATGAAGAAAGAGAAAAAATGATAACAACAAAGATAAAAAGTGAATATCTTTATCTATCTCTATTTAAAGCTTCAATCCACACAGTAAGAATGCACACATACACATACGCACCTCATCAATGGAAAAAAAGAAAAAAAGTGAAACAAAATCTTAATGAAAAACAAAGGGATTGTTTCCAATGAGGTGGTTAAAACTGTTGAGAAATATGGATGTCCTCTGCCTATACCATACTGTCCTTCTTTTTGTTTCTTCTTTGGCAAAATACTCTTCAGGGAAATCAAGGACTGGGGTTGTTATACCATCCCCTTTGAGTTGCTCACTAAGCTGCCAGCTGAAGTAGCTTGAAACCAAAGCTGGTGGTCATATCTCTCTACTTTTATTCTCAGCAGTATAAGGTAGGAAAGAATGAGAAGTAGTGATAATTGAAGTTTTGTCTGTTTAAACTAGAAAGAGGTACTCCCAGGGCAGGGCTGATTCAGAGTTCTAAATGTGAAGTTCTGGCAGCTGTTGTTAAGTTCTTATCAAACTTTGAGTTTTGCTGGATAGTATCTGCTGTACAGAGAATAGGTTCCCCTACCCTATTTCCAGGTAGATCCATGCTGGGTGTCTAGATCTACTCTTAGAGCAAAGCAACCAAATCTCCCGCAGATGTGGGCCTCCCAGTATTAGAACCTGAGTGCAAATGTGCCCATTTTTCCAGTTTCTTGACTCTCTCTGGCTAGTCCTGTGAACTGCCAGACACAAAGAGAAAGAGAGTCACATTCTGCTTCTTATCCCTGGCCTGAGTCCCCTAGGCTACAATCTTTTTTATGCCCATTTCAATTGCATCCTTCCAGGCACACTCTAAATCTCACAGCAGGTACATGCAGGAACAGCCTGATAATGCTCGTTACAAACTCCTAGGCTTCAAGAACAAAAAGTTGCCTCAAGGTCATTTCAGGATGGTTCCCTACCCCTGCTCTCTGCTTACCAGTGGAGCACTTTTCACAACCCAGTCTAATGCGTTCCCTTTGAATCAGTTAAGATCAGAAAATCTCTGCTGCATGGGTTCCCCCATCCCAATGTTTTCATAGTTGTTTCTCTTTCTGCCTGTCATTGCACCCCTCAGTGGTGAACCAGTGCCCCTGCCATGACTGGCTGAGTTCTCAAGGCATTCTTTCTAGTCCTATGACAAAGCATCCAAATTTCTGTGTCTCTATGATTCTGCCATTGAATTTCATTGAATTCCCTGTCACTGGCCTCACTGGGAAGCAATTTTCCTGCTGTTTGAATCCTGAGCCACAAAGCAACTGGAAAGTGCAGCCTTCTTGTACTCTGCCATTTTTCCTCCTCCCATCAACATTTCTTGATGCTCAGATGATGTGCTGAATTTCTTAGCATTAGGTTTGGCTGCATATGACAGAACATTCAAACTAATGGTATCTTCTAAAAAATGTAGTTTATGTAAAAATACTGGAAACAGGCAGGACAGTGTTGTTAGGGCATTCCATCATCTCAGGAACTTGGTTCCAAGTTTCTCCTTTTGTTTGGGAGGATTTTTATTTTTCAATTGTTTTGTTTTGTTTCAGATTTCACCATGCTTGGTCCTCATTCTGAAGGTCTTCTCCTTTATGCTTGGCGATGGTTACCAGAGTTCCTTCCAAGAAAGTCCCTTTAACCAGCAATGTGGAGAAATGTTTTGAGCACACCCATTTCCCAAAGCTTCAGACAATGTGCAGGGATTATACATTCCATAGGGTGGACTGCAGTCACATGACCACAATTAGCTGAAAGACTTCCTCTCTTTGAGTAAACTGAATGGTGTAGTTTTATTCTGCTCAACTAATAACAGTAGGTGGGGAGGGCTTGAGTTGTGGCTCAGTGGTGGAGCACTCGCCTAGCATGTGTGAGGCACTGGATTTGATTCTCAGCACCACATATAAATAAATAAATTAATTAAAAGTCCATTGACAACTAAAAAATATGTTTTATAAAAGAGAGTAGGTGGCAAGAATTTATTCTAGAGCAAGTGGAAAACATTATTCTACACCAGATAAGTCCATTTCCTAAGCCATCTATCCATTTAGGTGGGTAGGTATAAAGTTGGGAACAAGTTTCACATGAATGTGCAATTTGGAAATAATAGCTCAAAGGCCTATGGGATTTTTTTTTTTTCAGGACACTTTATTCTCATACTGGGGTTCACATCAGTTTTAAATTTTTGTCTGTATAAAATATGTACATGTAAAATGGACATGTATATAAATGTGTATGTGTTAAAACATATACAGTTCCTGTTGCTCAAAAAATTAATTGTATGGGTGATTTGTAGTCTAAAGATTTCTTTAGATAACATAAGATCTACCCTTAAATTTGCTAGAATATGAAAGGGCTGCACCCCAGCCTGGGTCTGGTTTTGTTGAATAGTCACTTTTCCCAATTTTTACTTCAGGGTGATATAATCATCTTATTTAAGAAACAGTAACATATAAACCTCATAAAATTTAAATATCAAAATAAAAATAAAATAACTTTTAAAATAAATAAAAAATAAAATAAATAAAAATCAAAATAACTTTCCTAAGAATGTTGTACACTGCATTGAATGGTTTCTCCTCTATAAAAATTGATGGTAGAAATTTCCTTGTGCCCTCAGGACCAGAAAGCTGTATTTCTCCTGAACAACTCATTGTCTGTTTCTTCTAGATTCTGATTATGTAACTGAACTTCCCTTAATCATCTTATGGTCCTCTAATAACTTGTGACCACATGAAACCAGCATGGAGTATCAGAGCCCTTTGCTATGTTTTTATTTTATTGGCCATATATTCTCCTGAATTCTGTTCATATATTATCATTGATAATTTTTAATATTATGTCTGTTTTAATGTAATTTAAAAAGTTTTTTAGAACTCTAAATTAGTGTTATTTGGAGGATAGATGTGTTAAGATTCTTGATGATTCGAGGGCTTAAATATTAAAAATTTTAAGTAATAACAAGGATGCTGAAACTTTGTTTTAATCTGTACTGCCACCACTGGTATAATGCCAAAATTTTTTCCACTTTATAGGCTTTGATAATAACTGTAAAACCTTGAAATTTTCAACCAGAGTTTTTATGTTGCAAATATTTACTTCCTGTACTTAGAAGTCTAGGTATTTTATATGATGTTATATATACATTTATATGACTTTTTTCCCCTGAGAATGTATCTATGGTGCAAATTGTTATCCCACTTCAGTCTCTGTTCTGTAAAGCATAGTTATTTTCTAATTTTTGTTGTGTTGTATTCTCTTTGGAAGCCTTAAGTGCAGACTATTGAACTAATCATTCTCCTGAATTTGTGGCTTATGGATATCATTTGAGTTAATAGGGCTTCCTCTATTTGATTGATCAAACTATTTGAGTGGTCAGTTGATTTCTTTATTTCTTTTTATTTTCCCCACATTTTAATGCATTAATGTCTCATCTTTCCATTCTATGTTTTTTTTCTAAAATATAGCGTTGCTTTTTGTGTACAACTTTAACTGCAACAAAAGGTAGTATACTATGTGTTTCATGCACAGTGCATTTTATTCAAGACTCTCCTTAAAGACCTTCCCATATCACTCTATGGCTAACCTGTATCTATCTTCCATATAGGATCCCAGAGTGTGCAGTTACCACTTTTTATGAATGTGTTCCCATAAGAGGGAACATCTTGTGCTTCCAACATCTTAGTACCATTCAAATGTCATGATAAACATCATTAGGTATGTTTCCTCATGGAACTGTGTAAACCTTTTTAGCAGATATGTTCAAAATTGGAATTGCAAGATCAACATATACATACTTAGGTAAGATACTGCCACAAGCTCTCCAGAATCACTTCACCACCATCAGTTCATAGTGATTCCTACTCATGCCCCTTTCCTTCAGACTCTCCAGCTTTCTGGTTTTGCCAATTAAGTAATATAAAATGATACTTTGGCCAGGCATGGTAGCACATGCTTGTGATCCCAGCATCTTGGGAGGCTGAGATAGGGGACCGAAAGTTCAAAACCAGCCTCAGCCAAAGTGAGGGGCTAAGCATCTCAGTGAGACACTGTCTCTAAGTAAAATACAAAATAGGGCTGGGGTTGTGGCTCTGTGGTTAAGTACCCCTGAGTTCAATCCCTGGCACTTCCCCTTCAAAAAAAATTAAAAGAGAATCTTTGTTTTAATTTGATTTTCTTTAATTGCTAGTTGCCTTGAATATCATTCATATGTTTGTTAGCCTTTTGGGTTATCATCTGTGAAAGGTTCGCACACATACTTTGTTCATTTAGTAATTTTTTGGGTCTTTTCTCTTTTTCCTATTAATTCAAATTAAAAATGTTTGTATTATATGTATTTATATACACGCATACATAATATTGTATATATATATATATATACATATAAAAGTATCATAAATGTGTGTTTATTTACCAATTTCATTTTTACAATTCCAAATTCATTTCTTAGATGTTTCCTTATTAATATTGCTCAGTGTATCCTTTGTCTATGCAATGATCTTTGGAATCTCATATTTACAATAAGTACTGAGGTGGGGGGTGGGTTTATAACCCAGTGAATTTATATAATAAATAATTGGGCCTGATGGGGAAGGTGGAGGCTGGTTGGAAAGAAAATCAAATGCTGCTCTTTCCCCCTCCTCTTTCCAAATCCCTTCTCCTGCTCCAACCTGTTGCTAAGGTAACCTGTCCCAGGAATTATTCCTCCCTGCAGGGAGTACTAAGAGATGTTGATTTAATGCCTCACTCCCTTCCTGCCTGGGATCACTTAGGCTTTGGTCCTTCCAGCCTTTCCACTCCCACCTTTTGGCCTTCCTACTGGCATCTCCTGGGCCTAGTCACCTATGCTGGATGGGGAGAGACAAGGAGGGAAGAGGGCAGGAGAACAAAAAAATTCTAAAATATATAAAAGCAGCAGGATGCTCCCACTGCTTTGGACACCAAGATACTAGCTATGGCCCCCTCTTCCTCCCGTAAGAAATCTGTGTTACTATTCCTTAAATAAAACTTGCTTTCCACACTTGCCTTGGTGCTTCTCTTGTGTTCAGACTTCTACATTTGGGGAAGCAGAACTCATCACTGGTAACCTGTGGTAACAATACTGTGACTATCCAGTCACAATCTATTTCCTTCAAGGAAATCTCTTACTCTCATTAAATAGGTTAGAACAAAATTAAAACCTAATTACTCAATAAGTTAGAAAAACATGTCAAATACTAACACACTGTTTTATTATTCAACACAATTTCATATTTTTAAAACATCTTCTTTCAACTGGTTCAAGTTACTTTCCATCAAATATCTGGGGGATGGAACAAGGAGGAGTGGAGCACAACACCCAGCTTCTTGCATGTTTTCACAAATGGAGATGCTTAATCCTCATTCACTTCCCCACTTCCCCAGCCTGACCTGACTGACAATTCTAATGATACAGCCAACTCCTTCCAATTGTGGAATCTCAGCAGTTTACATGTCAGCCATGGCAAGCCTGCTTCACATTTTATTGCCAGGGCTTCCATCTTTTTTTATTTTTTTCTTTTTACAGGAAATTTCTGTTCTCTAAACATGAATCCTCTGTTGCTGAAGTAGAGAGCTTGCTTAGGAAATGAACATAAATATATCATCAAAGGAATTACTTATGAAAACATATTAAAAAATACAAAAAAAAAAAAAAAAAAAGTGGAGGAGACCTCATGGACCAGCAATGCTTTATTCAGCACCTAAGGGGCACATCTTTGGGGAAAAAATGGGGGCGGGCCACCTAAGGGTCTAGGCTTTACATGACCATAGTACAGCCACGTGATTGGAGGAGCTGATTGCTTCTGGCAGGCCTTCTTGGTAGGCAGGGCCAGATAATCAGAGGAGTTTAGGGTGGGGCATGAGGACAGATAGGTAACCATATCCTTCAATTTAGACTCTATATTTATCACACTATATAATACATATTGGATTATATAATTACATAATGTATCTCATCATGTAATCTATCCTATTATATAATAAGCAGAGAGATTTACAATCTATTTGTCCCATTTTCAGGTTGATAAAGCCCAACAACAGAGCAGGAAAGAAACAATTTTTTAGAGATTTTATAGACAATTACTAAGTAAATAGAAAATCTGTGGAAAAAAAGACAGGAAAACTTTATGAAATTTAACAATGCATGATAAAATCTAATCATCAAATATGGAAATATCTTGGAGTTAGAAATTACTAATTATATTTTTAATATCTTAGAGCTATGGCTGCTTTTTCTACATTTTGGAACTACTCTCAGTGAATGTTTGACACAAAAAATAGTAAAACTGAATGCATGATAAATGAATGAATGGACAGAAGAATGAATTAACAAAATTTTTAGGAGAAAATCCTTGGTAAAATATCTTACATATTGATTATCTAACTGTTGTTGCCATAACATGCCATGGTTTATTAAATACTGGTGGTAGATTTTCTTTTCACTTTGATGAAATCCTTGATAGAAGGTATATTTTGCCTCCTAAATACTAAATACTAAATAAAAGAATAAAAGTCTAGGAATTTTTCCAAATCACTCACTTATCCAGCACCATAACCATCACTTGATTCCTGGTAAGTAGTTTGACAAAAATACATGAAGAATGAAGGAGAAGGACTGATCTAAATGCCAGGAATAAAATCAAAACAGTGTAAAAGTTTAATAATACAAGGACACCTATGAGATAAAACATCACTTTTCAGGAAAGCCAATCTAAAGAGGAAAGAAGGAGGAAGAAGGAAGTAAAAGAATGTGGCAACTAAAAAGAGAAATCATCTGAGTCCCTGGATATCTGTTTACCCCAAGCTGGATGCTCTCAGTCACCCACAAGAAGACACATACTTAGCTGAAAACACAAAGGAAATGGATTGGCTGACATGACAGAGAAGTACAGCACCATTCTGTAGTGGCTCCTCTCCCCCACAGAAAATCTTGAAGCTTCTCCAGAGACCCTCACCATAATTGTTCAGGTGAGGGATATGCCTGCAGAAGCAGAGTGCAACAAGAAAGAATAACTCAAGGCCTTCATGGAAGCGTTTGTATTTAAAGGACAGTGGTTAAATCCTTGGAAGCCAGATGGTGGACAAAAGCGGAGGGGGACTCTTCCTTTCCCAGTCAGTTGTTTTCACAGAAAGCATCCTTGGGGGTTATTTTCATAAAACCTGGCCTGAGTTGGGAGCCCAGCAGAGTAGGTAATATAAAACCCTACTGTTATGTGGACTTCTGCATATTGTGAGCCTCTGATCCCCTCCTCCTACACACTGGATATAAAATTCTAAAACTTTCTAAACTCAGGTTCAGAGGGATTGATTGACTGCAGTGAAAGCTCTTTTCCTCCTCTGGACCTGGATGCAGCCAACAGACCTGCTTCCTGATAATTTCTCTGTGTCTAGACTTGTCTGACCTATAAGTCAGACTTTGATATAGTTTCATCTGAACTCTTCTGTGAGTCTGTTGTCTCTGCCTTTTTGGTTGTATCATTTCAACAACATGCTCACTCTTCTGGTGCTGAAAAAATAATTGAAACTGTTTCTAGCTTTATATCTTACATTGATAATGCTCCTGGTTATCCATGACCAGTTTTGCTTCTTCACATGTTGAAGTATAACATTAGAGGAGCACGCAAAGGCAAGCATATAAAGCAGAAGTTATTTAAAAAGGGGTAACATAGTGGATAGGTAGAACTAATATTGTCAAAATGTCCATACTACCAAAAACATTATACAGATTTAATGCAATTCCAATCAAAATCCCAATGACATTCCTCAAAGAAATAGGAACAGCAGTCATGAAATTCATCTGGAAAAATAAGAGACCCAGAATAGGTAAAGCAATTCATAGCAACAAAAGTGAAGCAGGTGGCATCACCATACCAGACTTGAAATTATACTATAAAGCAATAGTAACAAAAACAGCATGGTATTGGCACCAAAACAGACAGGTAGACCAATGGTACAGAATAGAGGACACAGAGATTAATACATATAATTTCAGCTTATATTAGACAAAGGCGCCAAAAATGTACAGTGGAGAAAGGATAGCCTCTTCAACAAATGGTGCTAGGAAAACTGGAAATCCATATGCAACAAAATGAAACTAAACCTTTATCTCTCACCATGCACAAAATTCAATTCAAAATGGATCAAGGACCTAGGAATTAGACCAGAGACAATACACTTAATAGAAGCAAAAGTAAGCTCCATTTTCCAACATTTGGATTAGGCCCCAAGTTCCTTAATAAGAATCCTATAGCACAAGAATTAATATCAAGCATCAATGAATGGGATAGATTCAAACTAAAAAGCTTCTTCTCAGCAAAAGAAACAATCAGTGAGTTGAATAGAGAGCCAACTAATTGGGAACAAATATTTAATACATGCACATCAGATAGAGCACTAATTGCTAGGATACTTAAAGAACTCAAAAAACTTAATTTCAAAAAAAAAACAAGTAACCCAATCAACAAATGGGCTAAGGAATTGAAAAGATACTTCTCAGAAGAAGATACACAATTAATCAACAAATACATGAAAAAATGCTCAACATCGCTGGCAATTAGAGAAATGCAAATCAAAACTACTCTTAAGATTCCATTTTACTCCAGTCAGAATGGCAGCCATTAAGAACACAAACAACAATAAATGTTGGAGAGGATGGGGAAAAAGGCACACTCATACACTGCTGGTGGGACTGCAAAATGGTGCAACCATTATGGAAGGCAGTATGGAGATTTCTTGGAAAACTGGGAATGGAACCACCCTATGACCCAGCCATCCCACTCCTGGGTCTATTCCCAAAGGACTTAAAAACAGCATATTACAGTGACACAGCCACTTCAATGTTTATAACAGCACAATTCAAAATAGCTAGATTGTGGAACCAACCTAGATGTACCTCAGTTGATGAATGGATAAAGAAAATGAGGGTACATATACACAATGGAATTTTACTTAGCAATAAAAGAAAATACCTGCATTCGCAGGTAAATGGATGAAGTTGGAGAATATAATGCTAAGTGAAGTTAGTCAATCTCAAAAATCCAAATATCGAATGTTTTCTCTGATATAAGGAGGCTGATTCACAGTGGTGTTGGGTCGGGGTACATAGGAGGATTAGAGGAACACTAGAAAGGTCAAAGGGGAGGGAGGGGAAGGAAGGGAGCAAGGGGGGATCAAGGAGAAAAAAGAAAAGGTGGTTGAATAAGATGGATGTCATTATCCTAAATGCATGATTGAAGATTTGAATGGTACGAATATACATTGTATACAGTGTTTTGTAAAAAGATGCTCTGTATGTTTATTATGAATTATAATGCAGAGTACTATTATAAAAATAAATAAATAAAAGATTAAAAAATAAAATAAAGGTAAAAAAAAATTTAAATAGAAAAAAAAGGGGGGAGGGTAACATAGACTTCTCCCGAGATGGAGGAAGGGGGCCATAACTGGCATTCTGGTATCTCAAGAATTAGGGTGTTTTGCCTTTTTTCTATGTCCTAGGCTTCCTTTGTTCCCCTGCTCTCTTCTCCTTATCTCTATTCTTCCTGCATATGGGCCTAGGCCCAGGAGATGCTAGGAGGGATGGCCAAAAGGTGGGAAACAGGTGTCCTGAAGGGGGAAGGGCAGGATGGAGCAGCCCAGGATGCATTAATTAACAACTTTATAACACCCTGTAGGGAAAGGCAATTCCTGGGACAAGATACCTTAGCCACAGGTTGGAGTAGGGGCAGGTTCTTGATAAGGAGGAAGGGCTTTGAAGGAATTAACATTTCACTCCTTCAGGGGACAGTCTCCAACTTCCTGGACTCCCTCAAATTGGCCTCTGTAATCTGACCTGATTCAATTTACCTATCTATACCTACTGCCTGTCTAATTCTGGCTTCAACATGAGAACAACCAGTACAAGAGAGACTATCTTTTTCTCCTTACCAAGAAACACAAAAATCAGGCTTCTTATAAACTGAGCCAACTTAGGACAGGTGCATACCCAGACTCATCCATCTGTGCAAAGGTAAATGGGAATTATACAATGACTATCTTAAATTTTAGGTTGCCTGGACATTCTTAACCTTATCACTTTCTCAAGGATGGGATTGCATTAGGCTGATCACCGCAGTTGAGAGTGGAGTGGATCAACCAAATCACATGGCTGCCAGGCAAATGTGGCAAAAAGAGTGGAAGACAGACAGACTGGAACCAATCATGTCTATTTCAAGTAGAAAGGCTGAAGTGTCCCACTGTTCGCTTGCCCCCATCCCACCTTTTTCATGTTATCCTCTTCTCTCATCACAACTTTGTTTTCCAAACGTGTGCCTACATTTTGGAATTATTCTCAGTGAACATGTTTGCCATGCAAATAGTAAAAGTTGAATTGTGATGAATGAATGAATGGATGAACAAAATTTTCAGGAGGAAATCCATGAGAAAATGTCTTATATGGCCTGATCTCTCTGGATATTCCCCTTTCCCTGGGCCCCCTCTTCTCAGTTCCCTGTGAAAAATGAGGCTAAATCCCTTTCCCCAAATTCACCTAATTGTCCAAGTTTACCTCAAGTAAGTTGTTCTACCAGCAAACTAAGAAAGAAACAGAATCAAAATTATTAGACAAAAATTTCAAGCTCAGAACACAGTGATCATCTTTTTTCCCCCCTCTGTTACTTTATACTCAGTATGCACCTGCTGAATAGCAAGTGTATTGTAAGTGCCTATTGAAGTAATTTATGAATTTTAAATAAATTGAACTTAATCATGGATATCTTGACTCACACTACCATTTGGGGTCATTAGTGTACCTCCATAATGAAGATTTCTGTATTCACTAATTTAACTATTCACTGAAATTCATTTTAACACAAAATCAGTACAGTGCTTTCACAGTCATCCATGAATTTGTGTAGTGTCGTGTGACACTTGAGTCATATGCAGGACATACTCCCTATGAAAGTCACAGGAATTGATGCCCTACCTCTGGTTTCACTCCTCACTATAGGATGAACCATGTTTTCCACATTTCTGTGCTCTTTATTACTGATTTTGCCAATTAAAATGACCCCAAAACATATTGCTGAAGTGCTATCTAATGTTCTTAAACTCAAAAAGGCTGTGATGTGCCTTAAAGAGTAAATAAGTGTTTTAGATAAGCTCACAGTTATAATGCTGATGGGTGCAAGTTTGATATTAATGAATCAACAATATAGTACATTGGGAAAAGAGGACATTTTCCAATATGTAGGTGGAGATATTTTATAAAAGAACATGTATAATGCTATGATGAAGCTATGAAAAAATAACAAAAATGTTTTTTGAGATGACAAAATATTTTTTTTTAGTATGGTATTCATCATTGTAGTGAGACTGAAACTCAAAATTTGAACACATTCAGGTCAGGATATTCTCAAACACTTCTCATGTAAAGTTTCAGTATAAAAAAATACTGCTTATGATGAATTATTTCTAAATAAATATATTAAATGAAAACTTTTGAAACAAATATTCATAAAATAATGTTATGTATTCATTGGTCAAAAAAATTTTGTGAACAGGAACAAACTATAATATGGCCCTCTATTCCTTTAGGAGAATGGCTTATGTCACTAACCCAGTGTTTGCAGTAAGTGTGTCAGGTTTTTGTTTGTTTGTTTATTTGTTTTTTCCACAGTGACCAAAATACCTGACAAGAACAATTTTGGAGGAGGAAAGTTTATTTGGCATTTGCGGTTTCACAGTTCTCAGTCCATAGATACCTGATTCCAATGCTCTGGGCCCAAAGTGAGGCAGGACATCATGGTGGAAGGGTGTGGAGGAGGGAAGGAGGGTGGGAGAGAGGGAAGAGGAGAGTGAGGAGGGTGGCTCTGTTCACCATGGATAAAATATAAACCCTAAAGGCACAGCTCCTAGTGACCTATCTCTTCCAGTCACCCCTTACCTGGCTACAATTACCACCCAGTTAATCCATCAGTGAAGTAATGCACTGATAAGGTTAAGGCTTTTATAACCAATTATTTTACCTTAGAAGATTCTTTCATTGTCTCACACATGAGCTTTTGTGGGAAACCTCATCTCTAAAGCATAACAAACTGTATGGAAAATATTTGCTGTGAAGAATGAAAATGTGGGCTGGGGTGGTGGCTCAGCGGCAGAGCGCTCGCCTCGCACGTGCGCGGCCCGGGTTCGATCCTCAGCACCACGTAAACATAAATGCATTGCATTGTGTACAACTAAAGTAAATAAATAAATATTTAAAAAAAATGAAAATGTTCTGTTTATACATTCCTTTCCTTGACAGTACTTCTATTCTGAGGAGCAACACTTTTATTAATCCTTTTTGATCCTTTTCTCTTCAGTGACACATTTGTACCACATTCCAGCTACCACCTACATTAGGTGCCTCACAAATTTTAATGCACCTGTGAACCTACTGCTAATTTTGCTAAAATGCAAATTATAATTCAGTAAATCTAAGATTAATCCTCCAATTCTACATTTGTAACAAGCACTGATGTAATAACTATGGTATTTGGCCCTGAACCACACTGAATACCAAAGGCATTCATTTTGTCATGCTTTTGTCAGTTTAGAATCCTTAAAATGTTAAGATTAGTTTCACTCAATTGTTCTCTATATGAATAAACAAAAGTGGCAAGAATCAAATTTCTCTCAGAGCTCAGAGAAGAAACTATAGAACCAGGAAAGTATGCAAATTCTTTTGGCTAAATGAGAAGATTTTTAAGAAGGGAAGCACCAAAATGTCTAAAGTAAAACACAGGTGTCAGAAAGGAAAAAATATAAAACGTCTACAAATCTGGCATAATTTCATCACAGATTTTTATCAAGGATAGATACTTCATTAGTGTTATAAATATTAAAAAAAAAAAAAAGCATGTTCTTTGCTCTCAAAATTCTAACAAATTCAAAGGGGAAAGGAGCCTGCACAGCTGCCAGAGGGTAGGGATACAGGGGTATGGTTATTAAACTACAGTTGAAATACAGGGAGATCTCAGATCGGTGGTAGATTGCTTCCCACTGTGAATCAAAGAAGGACCTCTGGAGGATGTGATATCTTCAACGCATCTAATGACTCATTAATATCTAACTAGTTAGAACTTGCTAGGATTCTATTCCATTCAGAGCTAAAATTTGAATTTTAAAGTTTCAGAAGTTGGGTCAGAACAAATCCTTCCAGGTGACATCGTGCATGTATTCACAACTGATCAGGAAGCAGAAATAAATCACAAGCATTTCACAAGGAACCTTGAGGGATGTCATCACCACATGGTGTTCAGGTGTGTAATGAGCATCTGGGATGCTGGGTCCTCACTTTGAGGGGAGAGCTTTGCAGGGAGCTTCACAGTGTGTCCTAAGTGAATCAAATGGGAACAGATTAAATAACAGAACTTCATAAGTTGGAGCAAGAACAGAGGAGAAAGTGGGAATGGGCCTGGGAGGAGAAGGAAAAGTGAGTAAAGAGAAAAAGAAGATGGAAAAACCATTGAGGAGGAGGGAACATCAGGAAATAAGAACTCACCAGCACTTCCTAAAACCAAATGCAAGCCTTTTAGAAGAGCCAGAGCCACCATTACCGCCAAGAAGATCAAGCCCATGGAACTGTGATGTTCTGCAGATTCAAGTGGACGCCAAGGATGCTTCATATCTGTTGGGACTTTCCGGACGCTGTCTACCAAGGGGATGGGCTCTGGTTGCTTACCACGCCCTTTGGAGGACCGGGGCTAAGCAAGGGGGTGTGGCTATGACGTATCATGAGAGCCAGAACCGCCCTGCTGGTCAAGGATTGGTTATTTTTAGGCCTATATAAGTGCAGTTCACTGTTCAATAAATTTGAGTTTTTGGCATTGCTTTCTACCAAAACTCCCTGGGTGTGGCGTGGTGTCTGTCAATCAGGCGGGGATAGAGACACTCAGCGACTTTTGCCCGCTAAGCCTATCTTCGCCAGGTAAGCTACTTTAACTCTTTCTGCTGGCTTAAAGAACCCCCTTTTAGGGCCCAAAAAGGGGTTTGCTTTAGACCTGGGCCCCATTAATAAGTAACACAACAGTCACGGCACATATCCATCTCCTGCTTTACCATATACTCTCTGCTTTACTGAATTAAACTTGGCTTCTTTTGTTTGAGTGTCTGTCTCACCAATCTCTTTTCTTTTTATTTTTTCTATCATACCTCTTCAGAGATGAATCTGTCTATCCCACTAAATGTTTCTGCATCTACAGATCCCTCATTTTTAACACTTCTATTCCTTGTATTAATCTCTCTTTCTCTTTGGGGGTCTGTAATTACCTAATAACCCAAATTTCTTCACTGGCCCTCATGCTTTGCTAGAGGTCCACCTTCCCCCATCTTCTGTTGGGTCCAAGTTCTAACCATCCCAGTAGAGTACAAGGTCTATCCCTCCTAGGCTGTTGTGCTTCACCCTGCAGGCCAGGCCAGCTATCTCCCCAGTTGCCACATCCAGGGTTGCTCTAGGATACCACATCCCATCAGCATTAGGTAGGAAGTCACCTTGTTGAGTATCCTGCTGCTCCTGTTCACCTCACATCCATATCACCCACCAGGGCTTTGGGTAGAAGCCAGAGACATGGCACACCAGCAACAGATGTCCAGGCCCAAGACAGGGGCCTCTGGTTAGCCTGGCCTCGGGTTTTACTTCAAAGAACAGAAAAGATATTAGACACTGACCATAATGTAGACTGAGAGATTCAGAACTTCACATCAGCCTAGATAGACATCTTCTGAAAATGTTCCTCATTATTGTCTTTTCCCTCTTATCTCCTTCTTTGATTTTATTTTAGAATAGAAAATTCTTGGAGAGAGGGTACAGAACTTAGGTTGTCTCTGGAGATGAGACTTCCTTGCACAAGAAGACCCAAAGTGAAACGTGGACAAAGTGAAACGTGAAACTGAGGAGCATACACACACTGTGTGTGATGCCATATTTGTGATTAATTATTGAAGCTCAGGAAATCAGTTCCTTGAACAGCTATCTGTAGGAAGTCTATGAAGTCCTTCCCAGAGCCCAGCTCACAACTTGCTACCATCTGTTGTTGCTGCCTGAAGCAATGGCTGCTCGGAGCAATGAAGCCGCGGAAAGAAGTTCAGAGGCGAACTGGAAATAGGCTTTTTATTCTGATAACTTTTCTCTCTGGCTCTAACAATGACTTTAACATGCACCACACACACCACCAAAACCATTACACCAAATGGCACAGACCTGATCAGCAATCTCGGCTCAAGTCTCTTGAGATCCTGAGCCAAGTCCTGTGAGACTACGGAAGGCGGCAATGCCCAAACATCTCCATGGCCCGTAGTCAACCGCAATCTTAACCATCTCCCCAAACAGGACTCCTACAATCTGTATCTCAAAGGGCTCAAGGGAAGAAGAATGAATGAATTAGAGAAGAAAGGGAGCAAAAAGGGAGAAAATGGAATGAGTGGAAGCAAAGGATCATAGAAGCAGAAGGGAGAAGATTTGGAGGTTTAAGGGAATGGGACAAAGTTTTGCTTAATTAGGAGTTCATAGAAAACAAAATTGGTAGGAGTTGGAAGTACAGGAAGGGATGAATTAATGAGGAAGATGAGAATGGTGTAGGGCAGAAAGCACTTAGTGTGAGAGGGCTGAGATTATCATAAGATAGGGTAAAAGAATCAAGTGGAAGAGTGAGGAAGAGTGAGGAAGCTGAGGGTACCTGACTGGAGAAAAGGGTGGCCAAAGGATATCTCTAAGGAAAGATAATAAAACACAGTCTTGCTGTCAATGCGAGAGCAATTTATAAGTAGCAGAAGACTGAAGTGTTTGGAGAATCAGGGTCTAATTTATAGCACCTGCTCAAATATGCGATTGCAGTTTTATGGTGGAGACAGTGGACTAAGATTCAGAACAGAGAGTAGGCTCTTTTCTAGATGAATCACTCATTGAGAGACACTCCCTACCCCCATACCTCTTTACTCTCAACCAAGAGAACTGAACTCACTTCCAAATTGTACTTGACCAATGTGAACAGGTTGAAAAAATTTGATAAAGTATACCTGAAAAAACTTTTCCAGATAAATCAACACATTGTTACTAAAATTGCCTGTGGACCAGTGATACAGGAAAATGATGGTATTAGCCTGGCTGTTCTAGCTATGAGTCTGCTCCTCACTCAACCAACCTGAGCACAGATTTTGTACCCAGGAATGGTTGGAAAGATTATGATCTTGATGACATGGAAGGAGATAGGCTTTTTGAATCCTATGCAAAGAAAAAATAAGGAGTAATGAGAAATTGGTGAAGAGAGAATTAGTGGGGGGAAGTGACAGAGTAGGGAGAAAAGGAGAGCCATGGTTATCTGAGCAGACATTTGCTTGCCATAGGCCCCATGCTCCTTCCAGAAGAGGGCTGGGCCTTTGAATCAGGGATATTCACAATGCGACCAGCATTTGCTTTCCAAATATATGCAGGAAAACTATCATCAAACACACACACACACACACACACACACACACACACACACACACACATTAGATATGGAAAATGACAAACCCCAAAACTAGTGAGACCCCGGGGAAAGGGGAGTGAGAAGGAAAGCCATACATTGACAGCATTGATCCTTTCCAATACAGTTCTTTCCTGGTGATAAAACAAACTCTGAGAAGGAGGTGTTCATCACACCTGGAAAGGCATTCTCTGGGAAGAAGCCAAAGCATTAAACCTTTTGCAAACAAATCCTTCCCAGGTACCAACCACTGACCCCAGGCCCTCCATCAGGTCCAGGACAATAAATTTCAGAAACTGACCACTGACCTGAGACTCCCTCCCATTTCACCATGTAAAACAAACCTGAAGGCGGATCCAAGATCGCGAATTAGAGGAAGCCACACTTCAGGGCAACTCCGTGGAAAGAATCCAACAAAGCAGATAAATTGCCTTTCATCATATATATATAGTCTGAAAATAACGATCTCCTGGATGGTTGGATTACCACTACCAGAGAGAAAAAGAGACAAGCTGTCTGCAGTGGCTGGAGCCGCGAGGCTCCTGCAAAACCGCCTGGGTGGTGCATAGGCCGTGCAAAACAAAGTCAGTGTGGGGAGACCGCACTACTACTGCAACCCCAGCCAAACACACAGCACACCAGAGTGAAACCGGCAATAAAAACCAGTGATAACAAGCCGGGCGCGGTGGCGCACGCCTGTAATCCCAGCACTTTGGGAGGCTGAGGCAGGAGGATCGCGAGTTCAAAGCCAGCCTCAGCAATGGTGAGGCACTTAGCAACTCAGTGAGACCCTGTCTCTAAATAAAATACTAAAAAGGTCTGGGGATGTGACCCAGTGGTCAAGTGCCCCTGAGTTCAATCCCCGGTACCACAAAAAAAAAAAAAAAAAAAAAAAAACAGCGATAACAGCCGGCGGGATTGGTGCTAGGGAACCACGGGAGACCGCAGGTCCACAACACCAGTTCAAATCCACACTCCGCCTGATGCGACCCTCAGTAGTAGGGCCCCGGACAGAGCGGCGCAGAGATCTGCGATCAGCAAACTGGGGCAGAGTGGAGCGGGCCACAGTCCGAAGCAGCACTGTCTGCACCACAGTCACAGGTGTGGCTTCCTGGTGCCACTTTGGCAGGGAGACATCCACCCAACAGCTTTGAAATCAATCGGCGAGGATACGGGAGTCTGCGGAGCTGCTGTTGACTGGAAGGAGAGCACCACCATCTTTGAAAGCTGCAGTGGCTGGCCCAGACAAAGGGGAGGAGACGAAGAGCGATGGCTGCAGCCATCCAGGGACTCTCTAGATCTCTGAAGACACCGAACAATTGGGTGAGACTTGGGTGGTCAGCAGGGGAAGGCATTTCTGAGGCTAGCACAGCGGCCACAAGAGGCTGCAACTGTGGGTGGGCTTGCGGAGGGGATGCCTTCTGGAAGGTCCCCTTCCCGGTGCCATTCATCTGCTGACACACACAAACCCCCTGGGCCACTCCTTCACTGAACCGTGCAGCCACTGGCCTAAGATGCAGCCTTGATTTCACTAACAGGATCACAGACTGTCTGGATGTGATCCAATAGCATTTGGTTTGAACTGGAAAGGAAAAAAAGAGGGGGGTTTCCCAGGGCCCGTTTTGTCTGAGATTTGGGGTTTGACTTTTTTTTTTTTCCTTTTCTTTTTGTTGTTTTGCTTGTTTTGTTGGGTTGCAGGGAGGTTTATCTTTTGTTTCTTTGTTTGTTTGTTTATTTTTCTTTTTCTTTTTTTGGCTTTGTTTTGTTCTGCTTTTTTTTTTTTCCTTCCGCATTGATTGTTAGTGTGTTTGTTTGCTTCCGCTCCTTTTTTCTTTCCTTCTTTTCTTCCTTCTCACTCTTGTATCTTTTCTTCCTCCTTCATCTTTCATGTTTACATCCTGCCAGTGCATACTAAACAGAGGCAAAAACAAGTTATACGCAGAACTTGGGATTTCTAGAACCGGCGCAATTGAACTGGGTAGCAAAGTGGTGTTATATATAGTTTACTCTCTATTTCCTTGATTCTCTCTCTCCTCTCTCTTACACCAATTCCTACTCTTTTATCATTTTTTTTCTTTTCCAACTTACTTTATATATAAATTGGTCTTTTCACCTAATTGTCAACTCCATTCTCTTTCTTCCATCGTCTAATGATACTAAACCACTTCCACTAAACCACTTCAACAGATATCTCTTTTCATACTTTCCAAGAAAGAATAATTCAAGACACTTCCTTCTTCCTAAACATAACACCTCTGTATCCAATACTTGAAGCTATAAAACCCTATCAGAAGCGTACAGAGTAAATTGGAAATAATATCTGGGTTAACAAAATCTGTACATTGTGATCAAACTTGGATTTTCTGAATAGAAAGTGTTAGGTTTTAAAAGTGTAAAGGAATTATAAGGTGATCTGATAGCATTGTACTACAGGAACAACATAAGTCTTTAAGGTAAAATCGAAATAGTCAAGGTCCCACAGTGCAGAAAAAATAGACACACAAGCAACATGAATAAACAAGGAAAGAAAATGACATAAACAAATCAAGATACCTCATCGGTAGATGTCATGGCAAGCACAGTTGGTCAAATGCCAGAGATGGAATTTAGAAATTACATATGCCAAATGTTTATGGAACTTAAGAATGAACTAAAAAATGAGATGAGGGAGCAGGTACAGGAGGCAAAAGATCATTTTGACAAAGAACTCCAAAAACAAATACAGGAAGTAAAAGATTACTTCAATAGGGAAATAGAAGCTCTAAAGAGAATCCAAACAGAAATTCCATAAATGAAAGAAGCAATAAACCAAAATAAAAGCTCAATTGAATATATCTCCAACAGAATAGACCACTTGGAAGAAAGAACCTCAGACAATGAAGACAAAATATATGTCCTAGAGAAGACTTTAAACCATACAGCAAAACTTGTTAGAAATCAAGAACATAACATCCAAGAATTATGGGACAGCATAAAAAGACCAAACTTAAGAGTGATTGGCGTAGAGGAAGGGGCAGAGTTTCAAGCCAAAGGAATGAGTAATCTATTTAATGAAATAATTACAGATAATTTTCCAAGCTTGAGGAATGAAATGGAAAACCAAGTTCAAGAGGCATACCGAACACCAAACAAACAAAATCTCAACAGATCCACACCTAGACACATTATAATGAAAATGCCTAATACACTGAGCAAGGAGAGAATACTAAAAGCCACAAGAGAAAGGAAGCAAATAACATATAGGGGGAAACCAATCAGACTATGTTCAGATTTTTCAACCCAGACCTTAAAAGCAAGAAGATCCTGGAATAGCATATTTCAAGCTCTGAAAGAAAAGGGATGTCAACCAAGAATCTTATATCCAGCAAAATTAAGCTTTAGATTCAAAGATGAAATAAAAACCTTCCACAACAAGCAAAAGTTAAAAGATTTCACAACTCGAAAGCCAGCACTTCAGAGCATCCTGGGCAATATTTTTCATGAAGAAGAAGAGAAATATGATAACGAAAATCACCAAAGGGAGTTATTAAACTAAAGGAAATACCAACCAGAAGAGATACCAAATCAAGGTAAAGATCATAATTCAAATAAAAATGAATGGGAATAAAAATCACATCTCAATAATAACCCTGAATGTTAATGGCCTAAACTCGCCAATCAAAAGACACAGATTATCAGAATGGATTAAAAGAAATGACCCAACAATTTGCTGTCTTCAAGAAACACACCTCATAGAAAAAGACATCAACAGACTGAAAGTGAAAGGCTGGGAAAAGTCTTATCACTCACATGGCCGGTGGAAGCAAGCAGGGGTTTCCATTCTCATATCAAATAAGGTAGACTTCAAACCAAAACTAATCAAGAAGGACAAAGATGGATATTTCTTATTACTTAAGGGAACCATCCATCAACAGGATATAACAATCATAAATCTGTATGCCCCAAATAATGGAGCACCTACATTCATCAAACAAACGCTTCTTAAGTTCAAGAGTAAAATAGACCACAACACAGTTATTCTAGGGGACTTCAACAGACCTCTCTCACCAATGGATAGATCATCCAAACAAAAGCTAAACAAAGAAACTTTAAGCCTCCTCAAAACAATTAACAATTTAGACCTAACGGACATATATAGAATATTTCATCCCTCAGTAAACGAATACACATTTTTCTCAGCAGCACATGGCTTCTTCTCCAAAATAGACCATATTTTATGTCACAAGGCAACTCTCAGCAAATATAAAAAAATAGAGATACTACCCTGCATGCTATCGGACCATAAAGGGATGAAATTGGAAATCAACGACAAAACAAGGAATAAGAAAAACTACTCCATCAACTGGAAGTTAAACAACATGCTACTGAATGAACAAGGGGTTGAAGAAGACATCAAATAGGAGATCAAAAAATTCCTAGAGGTAAATGAGAACACAGATACATCGTATAGAAATCTCTGGGACACTATGAAGGCAGTAGTAAGAGGAAAATTCATTGCACTGAGTTCATTCCTTAAGAGGAAAAAAACCCAACAAATAAATGACTTAACATCACACCTCAAAGCATTAGAAAAAGAAGGACAGACCAACACCAAGAGCAGTAGAAGACAGGAAATAATTAAAATCAGAGCAGAAATTAATGAAATTGAGACTAAAGAAACCATTCAAAGAATTGACAAGACTAAAATTTGGTTCTTTGAAAAAATAAACAAAATTGACAGACCCTTAGCGATGCTAACTAAAAGAAGAAGAGAAAAAACTCAAGTTACTAACATTCGTGATGAAAAAGGGAATATCACAACAAACACCTCAGGTATACAGAATATAATTAGAAATTACTTTGAAAACTTGTACTCTAATAAAATAGAAAATACGGAATGCATTGACAGATTTCTAGAGTCATATGATTTGCCTAAACTGGATGTGGAGGCTATACACAATTTAAACAGATCGATTACAAGCGAAGAAATAGAAGATGTCATCAAAAAGCTACCAACAAGGAAAAGTCCAGGACCTGATGGGTTTACAGCCGAGTTCTATAACACTTTCAAAGAAGAACTAATACTAATGCTCTTCAAACTATTTCAAGAAATAGAAAAAGAGGGAGCTCTTCCAGACTCTTTCTATGAGGCCAATATTACATTAATTCCAAAGCCAGGCAAAGACACAGCCAAAAAAGAAAACTTCAGGCCCATATCTTTAATGAACATAGATGCAAAAATCCTCAACAAAATCCTGGCAAATCGGATACAAAAACATATCAAAAAGATAGTGCACCATGATCAAGTGGGGTTTATCCCAGGGATGCAAGGCTGGTTCAACATTTGGAAATCAATAAACATAATACATCACATCAATAGACTTAAAGACAAAAATCATATTATCATCTCAATTGACGCAGAAAAAGCATTTGACAAAATACAACACCCCTTTATGTTCAAAACACTGGAAAAACTAGGAATATCAGGAACATATCTTAACATTATAAAAGCTATTTATGCAAGGCCCAGAGCTAACATTATCTTAAATGGAGAAAAATTGAAAGCATTCCCTCTAAAAACTGGAACAAGACAGGGATGCCCCCTTTCAGCACTGCTATTTAACATAGTACTGGAAACTCTGGCCAGAGCAATTAGACAGACACAAGAAATTAAAGGGATCAAGATAGGAAAAGAAGAGCTCAAATTAGCACTATTTGCTGATGACATGATAATCTACCTAGACGACCCAAAAAAACTCTATCAGAAAACTTTTACAACTAGTAAACGAATTTGGCAAAGTTGCAGGATACAAAATCAATACACATAAGTCAAATGCATTTGTGTACATCAGCGACAAAGACTCTGAAAGGGAAATGATGAAAAATACCCCATTTGCAATAGCATCAAAAAAAATAAAATACCTGGGAATCAACCTAACAAAAGAGGTGAAAGACCTCTATAACAAAAATTATAGAACACTAAAGAAAGAAATTATAGATGAACTCAGAAAATGGAAAGACCTACCTTGCTCTTGGATAGGTAGAATTAATATTGTCAAAATGTCCATACTACCAAAAGCATTATACAGATTTAATGCAATTCCAATCAAAATCCCAATGTCATTCTTCAAAGAAATAGAAATAGCAGTCATGAAATTCATCTGGAAAAATAAGAGACGCAGAATAGCCAAAGCAATCCTGAGCAAGAAAAGTGAAGCAGGGGGCATCACCATACCAGACTTTAAATTATACTATAGAGCAATAGTAACAAAAACAGCATGGTATTGGCACCAAAACAGACTGGAGGACCAATGGTACAGAATTGAGGATACAGAGACTAATACATATAATTACAGCTATCTTATATTAGACAAAGGTGCCAAAAAATGTACAATGGAGAAAGGATAGCCTCTTCAACAAATGGTGCTGGGAAAACTGGAAATCCATATGCAACAAAATGAAATTAAACCTTTATCTCTCACCATGCACAAAACTCAATTCAAAGTGGATCAAGGACCTAGGAATTAGACCAGAGACAATACACCTAATAGAAGAAAAAGTAAGCTCCAATTTCCAACATGTTGGATTAGGCCCCAAGTTTCTTAATAAGAATACTGTAGCACAATTATTACTACCAAGAATTAATGAATGGGATAGATTTAAACTAAAAAGCTTCTTTTCAGCAAAAGAAACAATCAGTGAGGTGAATAGAGAGCCAACTAATTGGGAACAAATATTTAATACATGCACATCAGATAGAGCACTAATCTCTAGAATATATAAAGAACTCAAAAAACTTTACACTAAAAAACAAATAACCCAATCAATAAATGGGCTAAGGAATTGAGAAGACACCTCTCAGAAGAAGATACACGATTAATCAACAAATACATGAAAAAATGTTCAACATCACTGGCAATTAGAGAAATGCAAATCAAAACTACTCTAAGATTTCACTTCACTCCAGTCAGAATGGCAGCCATCAAGAACACAAGCAACAATAAATGTTGAAGAGGATGTGGGGAAAAAGGCACACTCATACATTGCTGGTGGGACTGCAAAATGGTGCAACCGTTATGGAAAGCAGTATGAAGATTTCTTGGAAAACTGGGAATGGAACCACCCTATGACCCAGCCATCCCACTCCGGGGTTTATTCCCAAAGGACTTAAAAACAGCATATTAGAGTGACACAGCTATCTCAATGTTTGTAGCTGCACAATTCACAATAGCTAGGTTGTGGAACCAACCTAGATATCCCTCAGTAAATGAGTGGATTAAGAAAATGTGGTATATACACACAATGGAATTTTACTCAGCAATAAAAGAAAACAAATTAATGGCATTTGCAGGTAAATGGATGAAGTTGGAAGACATAATGCTAAGTGAATTTAGTCAGTCTCAAACATCCAAGTACCAAATGTTTTCTCTGATATGAGGAGGCTATTTCAAAGTATTGTTGGATGGGGGTACATAGGAGGATTAGAGGAACACTAGAATGGTCAAGGGAAGGGAGGGTAAGGGAGGGAGCAAGAGGGGAGAGTGGGGAGAAAAAAAAAAGGTGGTTGAATGAGACGGATATCATTTTCCTTAATGCATGATTGAAGACCTGAATTGTATGAATATACTTTATATACAAACAGTTGTATGTAAAAAGATACTAAATATATGCACTATGAGTTGTACATATTAAAAATTAAAAAAAAAAAAAAAAAAAAAAAAAAAAAAAACCTGAAATCCCTAAGCACTAAAACTGACTCTTTCACTGATTGACAAACAAACTCCAAATTCCTGGGTGCCCAAAGAAAATTGATATATGCTCAATAGACAACCTCTCTGAATAACCTATATAAGTCTAGGCCCTTTCTTTGTTTGGGGGCTCATTTTCCACCAGGAAAGTGTGTCCTACCATGGTATCATTTCATCCCTGCATTCCCTGCTCCTGTGTCAAACTTCGTTCTTGAATAAAGCGCTGAGCTGATTTGTGAATTTTGCATTCATCCTGGTGTTTTTGCACACACACACACACACACACACGCACACACACAGACTTGCACCCAATTGATCAGTTGTCCCAGTTCTTACCAACTTCACTGTCACCACCTGGGAAGAGAGCAGCTAGCAATGGATGTAGCAGAAAAAGCATGGTCCTTGCAGATATTATTTCTTTCTTTTGGAAAAGATGGTCTTTGGTTTCTGTTCTAAATAAACCAATCCCACAGAACTCTCCTCTGAATTCCTTCTCAAATCATCAGACAAACCTCTTCTGTTTGCAAGAAAGAAAATCTGTTCCCTCCTAAAACCCCAAGCCTCCTACTCAGCTTCCCATTTTCCCACGTGTTCTGACTCTCCTCTAAGGCTTTCAGCTCCTATCATTGTCACCTGCTTATATCCTGTTTATCTTTTCCTATTTCAACTGCTATGAAACAATTTTTACATGGGCTTGGAAGTCACCTTACCTCCAGGGATTTTTTTTTTTTTTTTTTTTTTTTTCAGTGCTGGAGATTGAACACAGGGTCTTGAACATTTTCTACAACTCTGTTTACTTGCCCTTTTGAATTATTCCCCAACTTTTTCTCTTCCCCATTTGACCACATTCACATCTCTGACTCATTGTTGACTGCTTTATTTACTTTTTTAGAACCAACTCTGGTTTTCTTGTACAACAATATCAACTACCACCAATTCTCCATTTTTCTTAGAGGAAAAGCCAGTAGCCATCGCTGAAACCACAGGGATATTGACACAAATAAAGAAAATCTTATTCTTTTTTTGCTTTGATTGATTTTTATTTACTCACTAAATGGTTTCTTAGCACATACCTGGAGTGAAGCATCTTGCTACACTTAGAAGTATAAAGTGGTTGACAATGAAATTGCTTTATTAAAGAAGCATTCAATCTACATAGGGAGAAAAACACACCAAGAACTATGAATCTTGGTGTGCTGAGCACTATATTTAAAAAATCCTGCTTGAAACAATATTTTCCAAAGTGATGATATTTAACTGACATTCCCTCAATCTGAGTTTTGATATTAGTGACACACTTAGGGCCTTAATTCTAAATTGTTAGTATATTGTATCCCTAACAGAGTACCTAGGAAGTGGTAAATATTTGTTGGATTGATGAATTAACTTAGTCCATGCATCCAACCCTTAGTTTTAATTATGAAGGATATCTTCAACATAAAACTTTTAAGGGCACTTGCAATCTTATGTAATAAATTGAGAATCCTGAAGAGTTGTACTTAGAATTAAAACTTGTGTTACTAAGCATGAAGTTTATGTAAGCAAAAATAACCAACAGAGTTTTGGCACCATTATAAAAACACAAAAACTGGGATGATAGTAGAACTCAAACGAATCTGCAAGCTTTCATTTATTTCATAGCAGAGTTAATCAATTCGGCTCACTTTCTGCATAGAAAATTGGCTTCTGGTTACAGAGAGGCTCTGAGTTTTATAGGATACCATGAGAGTGAATTAAAATCATTGGAAACGGAAGCAGAATGTGTCAGTTTGGGCAGTCAGAAAAAAATTTATAAAAAGTCCAAAACTTACTGTTACTGGGAAGGGATGAAAGCTTAGAACTCAACCATAGTTCACTGTTTATTTTCTTCCTCTTCCACCCACTGTTACCCTGAGCTTCACTATTTACTTTTCCCCTTCCAGGATTCATGGGCAATGGGAAAGGGTAAAAGTCCAAGACCTCCTCCCTTCAGGACTCATTGTGGTTGGGAAGGGGTGAAAATTTGTTTTTTCCCCCAGGGGCCCATTGTTACTGGAAGAGGATTAGTGATTGCCTTCCTCCTCCTTTTTCTTCCTGGTTAGACAGTTTTGGGGAATGTCATTTCTCTGTCCTGGGTGTTGTCATTTTCCATATCCTTCAGTTTACATACACAATTCTGCTATAAATTTCTTGTTGCTCATAATATGAAACCACTCAAAATGTGTGAGAAGTAGTTAATGAAGTATTCTGAAATCTTTTATCCAGGATTCCCTTGTCGTTGGTCCTACTTGAATATTTTGTAGTTTTCTTGTCTTAAACCAGTTACTTCTGGACAGCTAACCTTCCTCTTTCATGGTGTTTACAAATTTTTAAGCTTTTACATATTTGCAAAGTATGATCCTTATAAATGTGTTTTGGGTATTTATTCACTATTTATTGTTTTGTAAGAAAGCAAATTATCTCACAAAAATTCAGAAAAGAATTTTTTTTTTTTTTTTGAAAAATTAAGATTAGGGTGCAGAAAGCTGGAAAGAGCTCCACTTCCATGTTTATTGTTTTTTAAATGCTGGATAATAAAAATTACTTTTTTCATTTTGAATCTATCATTGACTTGAAGTATCACAGCAAGCAATTAGTCTAAAATCTAATGAAAAACAGACTCTTTCAAGGGAAGATGGAAGGAAGCCCATTGCTTACTTAGGACAGATGCAAAATGCTATACAATCCAGAAATAAGGATTCAACAAAAATTGGTGACAAATTATTAATTACTATACGCGCTTATAGAAGAGCTGAATTCATAGAAACAGGAGAGTTCACATTAGTCCTTAGGAACTTTTTTATAGATCTGAACAGGGGATCCCAGAAGACTGGAGCTTGCATTGTTGGATTCCAGGCAAGAGGCTGCGCCTCCCAGGCAGAAGGCCACACTTCCCCAGGTGCTTTGTGAAAAACTGCAGCTCCCAGGATCCTCAACATGACCAGCAAAATGACCAGCAGGTGCCCTGGCCACTACGTCCTGACCTCTGGTAGCCTATAAGACAAAGACTCACACCAGGGGGGCTTTCTGAACCCCCACTCTATTTAAGCCACCCCAGACTGAAACCGCTCTCTGTTCGTGCTTGTTCCTGTCCTTGTCCTCCTTTCCCTGTCCCTTTTACCTTCCCTGCCCTTTTGTCCCCTACCATGCCATGTGGTACCCCAATAAACCATCCCTTTGTACCATGGCGTTCCGGAGTAATTTCTTGTCCTAATAATTTCTAACATTTTGGCGCCCAACGTGGGGCACATCTGAATTCAGAGGACAAAAACCACCTCCGTGAACAACCCTTACACCTATCCTCCAACCGCCGTTGACCTTCCATTGCCAAGTCGCCAAATGGGTAAGCCCTTTCCATTTTGAAAGCTCTAAACCCAAGGGGCCTCACACGGTGGGAACTAACCGTTGAACGTCTGGCAGCCCCACCCGCTGGCTTACCCAGGGAGGACCACACCCCACCTAAACCTTCAAGGTTGAAAATGGACCTCACAGAGCCCTCTCCACCTCCCTTTCCAGTTAAATTTCTGATTACCCGGTCAGTTTGTGTCCCGGCTGCACATTTGCGGCCTAGCCCCTTCCCCCCACTGCTGCCGCAGCCGCGGCCGCAATACTCTCCCTGCCTGGTCCTGATGCTAGCCTCCTTGGATCTTTTTAGCCTAGCGTCCCTGCATGCGCAGGCCAAATCCCCCCGTGGCTCACAATATGGGCACGCTTCTCTCGTCAGTACCCTAAACCGAAGCCCCTTCATCCTTTCTAGAAGAATTAAGACAACCTATATTGATTGAGTGCAATTTAATTACTTTATTTTCTACCCTGATGGTAATTTTAGTCCTCAGCCTAGCAGTCAGTCGCTATTGGTCATGGCTCTTTCCATCCCATTCGCGCCCAACCGACTGCCCGCTACAGCTTCTCCTGGATAATTTGATCAACCTCGGACTGAGTTCTGTGATACAGCCACAGAAACTAGTTACGCTATGCACTCGCGATTGGCCAAAATATCCTTTAACAGATCGGTGGCCTTGCTTGGGTTCGGTAGACCCAGATGCTTTACAGCAGCTGTTTGATTTCTGCTGGCAATCGAGACGGTGGGAGGAGTTACCTTACGCAGACGCGTTTCTGCTCCTCAGTCGAAACCTCTCCCTCGGTGCTCGTGCCAGCAGTGCTTCAGCCCTCCTCCCATGCCGACCCAAAGAGCCATCCCCAGATGACCCGGACTTTGACCCAGGGTTAGAGGTTCGGCCACCTCCTTACCACCAACCTAAGAACCTCATTTCACCCTTAGCGCCGCCTCTCATAGATCCGCCATCCCTCTCCACCGGGGACCCTACTCCGCCCTCGGCTCCGCCCCTCATAGATCCGCCATCTTCTTCCGCCCCGCCATGCCTTCAGGCCCTCCTCTTCCGTCTCCTCTTCCTATGTCATCCCCTGCGACAGATTTACCCCCTCCCCCCGCGAATTCCGCGCCGACTATACTTCCTGATTCCTCCGCGGCTCCTGCAACTTTTCCCAGTACAGTTTCAGAGCCAATTCCAAACCCACAGGCTATCATGCCGTCTAATCCCAACTTCAGTCCCCGTATCACCCATTCAAAGAGACAGACAGAACAGCTGACGCAGACCATATCACCTTTGCGTGAGGTAGTGGGGGCAGAGGGAGTAATTAAAGTTCATGTTCCATTTTCAATGACAGACTTATCACAGGTTGAAAGATGGCTGGGTTCTTATATGACTGATCCCATCACATATTTAAAGGAATTCCAACGGGTCACCCAAACGTATGATCTTACATTTCATGATGCGTATGTAATTTTGGCAAATACCCTACTCCCAGAAGAGCGCAGACGAGTCTGGGAGCAGGCAAGAGGCTATGCAGATGAGACTAACAGAACTAATCCGGATTTTCCCATTGGTCCTGAAATAGTCCCAGAGGGAAAGCCGAACTGGGACTATAATTCATCAAGGGGCATAACCTTAAGAGACCAGTTTATCACTTGTATAGTTGCTGGCCTTAGACGAGCAGCTCAAAAACCTGTCAATTTTGATAAGCTACGGGAAATTTTTCAAAAAAGGGAAGAAACTCCCTCTGAGTTTCTTGTTCGGCTCACAAAAGCCCTCCAGCGTTTTACAAATTTAGATCCAGAATCTCAAGGAGGGCATCAAGTCCTTATGACTTATTTCATATCCCAAAGTTACCCTGACATAAGAGCTAAGTTAAGAAGCTAAAACAGGGGCCCGCAACTCCTCAGACTGAGATTTTGGCCACAGCCTTTAAGACATTTCATAATCGAGAAGAGGAGATGGAACGTCGCAAGTTTCAGAAGCATGACCTTCAAATGCTGGCTCAGGCCCTTCGGAGCTCTGATGCTCAGGCCTCGAGAACAGAGGTTCATAAGTCCATACAAGGGGAACCCCCAGGGCCTTGCTACAGGTGCGGGAAGGAAGGACATTGGGCAAGAACCTGCCCTAATCCCAGGGCCCCTAAGCGTCCATGCCTTAAATGTTCTGAGATGGGACACTGGGGTGTTGACTGCCCCAATCCCCGCAGGGGGGCTGGACCAGACACAGACCCCAACTTGCTGGCACTGGCTACAGAGGACTGATGGGGCCCAGAGACTCCTTTCCCAATCATTGACATCACCATACAAGAGCCCAGGGTTACCCTCCTTGTTGATGGCCGCCCCATAAACTTCTTGCTGGACACAGGAGCCACTTTCTCAGTCTTAAAGGAGTTCTGGGGCCCCACTACCATAGCACCATCCCCTATTGTCGGGGTAGAGGGAAATGCTATTCGCCCCCGCAAGACTCCTATGCTGTCTTGCTGGCTTCATCACCACCTATTCACCCATCAATTCTTAGTAATACCTCAATGTCCTATGCCTCTACTGGGCAGAGACATAATGGCCAAATTTCAGGCCTCAGTTGTGTTCTCTAATCTGCCTAGCTTAGCCGTGCTCCCTAGTTCGTCTCACTCCATCTCCACCTCTGTCTTTCTCCTTGCAGTTTTAGAGGCCACTAGTGCCTCTGAGGAAACCTCCCACCACCCAGGCCCCCACATTCCTTTCCATACAATCAATCCTCTGATCTCCATTCTCTTTTCCATCATATTCCGAGGACATAAACCTTCTAGAATAGCCTGACTCAGGCTCTGCTCATCTTTTTGACCGCAATATCATTAGATTTGGTGTCATTCCGGCAGCATTTGCCTCTCAGCTGGGGACGGTTACAGAGGTTCCTTTCCGGCCCTTTGGCCTACTTCGGACTTGAGTCTCTCCTTCCCGTCTGGGACGGGAAACGGAAAACCCTTGCGCAAGGTGGCTCATAGTCCTCTGATATCTTGAGAAGGACTCTTCTCATGATATTCCACGTCTGCCTGGCTCCGGTGACGACCGAGTCACAGACCTGGATCTCCCTCTAAGTCTTTGGAACTTCTTAATCCATCCCGGCTGACACCCCTCTAAAGTCCCTTAGATAATTGAAAATTTGTTTTCAACTTCTAGCAGTCGAAAGAATGGGCAAAGATTCTTTTATATCCAAGTTTTCTTCCTCCTCTGATCAAACAAAATTCAGTTGTGCTCGTTGCACTAGTTACCCAAAATATATCTACTTCCCTTAACATTCCTCAACATTTTTACATCCCATACCACCCCATGTCTTCAGGAAAGGTAGAGAGTAATAGAACTCTTACTACTCCTCGCCCTCTTTAGGCTCCGAGTCCTCCCAAAGAAACCTTCTTTGCTATCCCCTTTTGATGCTATGTTTGGGCGACCAGCTCTTCCACCTGAAATTTCCCCAATTCGAGGACCCTTGCCCAAAGATCTCTCTTCTCCTCTCTTATTCTTCATCAGACATCAGATATGGATGTGCCAAGATTTCATTCTTCCTGACCCAGGTAGACTCACGGCTTCATTCCCATTAACACCCGGTTCTTGGGTATATTTCTCCCCTCCACAAGACACAAGATCGGTCTCCCTTGTCCCAAAGTGGACAGGCCCTTCCAGGTTTTGCTTTGCACACCCACAGCTGCTAAGCTTCATGAAACCTCAAGAAATTTAACTTCTTGGATTCATATTTCCAGACTAAAACCAACTGCTCAACCAACTGAAGATCCACAAAAAGATGACAAACAACTACCTCAATATACTTGCTCTTCCAGTCCCACTGATCCCTTAAAAATTCGTTTCTCTCATGTCCCCGATACCAACTCAAAATAATCTTCTCTGTTTTTCTTGTTTTAAACCTTTAACCAGTTTTTCTCAGGGACAATCAACTGTTAAAAAAAAAACAATGGATGACTTTCCAACCAGAGAGCCCTGCTGAGTCCTGCCCTTATGCTGCCACCTGATGCTCATTGTGATGTGCTTCGCACTCTCCATTGGCCTCTTCACTGTAAGTCCCACCTGGTGGAACACAGGCCTATGGACAATAATCCATCTCACCTTCTTTCCCTTTGTTGCTTCCTTAATAGTGTTACCTGCAAACTCACAAGACCCACAATTTCTACAAGCTCTCCGGCTGACTCCCTCAGTGACTTTCTACAAAAGCCTGGTTTGACACCCTCACTGACCTATGGCTTCAAAAAAAACTTCATCCATCCCATACCTGGACAGATTCATCTTTTCCACGCCTACCTCCTGGGAATGTTTTCACCCTCCAGCTGGACCTGCCTGCCCACATCTCCTCCCTTCATAACACCCCACGTCGCCCCACTTCAGCTCTGAAGCAGCCAGATTGAAACACGACGCCCCGCTTCCTAAGAAAACAAAAATGGGGGAATGTTGGATTCCAGGCATGAGGCTGTGCCTCCTAGGCAGAAGGCCACACCTCCCCAGGTGCTTTGTGAAAAACTACAGATCCCAGGATCCTCAGCATGACCAGCAAAATGACCAGCAGGTGCCCTGGCCACTACCTCCTGACCTCTGGTAGCCTATAAGACAAAGACTCACTCCAGGGGGGCTTTCTGACCCCCCACTCTATTTAAGCCACCCCCGGACTGAAACCGCTCTCTGTTCGTGCTTGTTCCTGTCCTTGTCCTCCCTTCTCTATCCCTTTTACCTTCCCTGCCCTTTTGTCCCCTACCATGCCATGTGGTACCCCAATAAACCATCTCTTTCTACCATGGCGTTCCGGAGTAACTTCTTGTCCTAATAATTTCTAACATGCATTATAGACCAGGTAAATAATCTCATAATGTATTTGTGAGGTATTACTGTTGGGACTCCATGTCTGCCATGGGGATGGGTTTTGGCTGCTTACCACGCCCTAGTAGGGCCGGGGCTGAGCCAAGGGGTGTGGCTATGACGTAGCATGAGACCGGACCGCCCTGCTGGCTGATTGGCTAGTTCTAGGCCTATTTAAGTTCAGTGCCTTGCCAATAAATCTGAGTTTCTGGATTCTCGCTTGCCATACAAAACTCCCTGGGTGTGGCGTGGTTTTCTGTTCATCAGACAGAGGTAGACACCCAGCTATTTTTGCCCTTATGTCCACCCTCGCTGGGTAAGTTATATCTTCCCTCTGCGGGCAGAGGGGAAACTCCCTTTTAGGGCCCAAAAGGGGGATAGCTTAGAACTCGGCCCCATTCATAACTCAGCAGCCCCAGCAGGTTGGCGCTCATCGCGGGGGCTGGAACAAAGAAAAAATTATCGGTGGACTTAATACGGTTAGAGACGCAGTATCTCTTTCGCTGGCAAAAATACCCTTTAATATGGGGCAAATATTAACATTCAGGAAATCGAAAGACCCAGCCCTCGAGACGTGGTGCTGTATTTTAAGAAAGCAAGGTCTCCAAATATCTGATAGTCAAGCGGAGGTGATTTGGAATTCGTTAAAACGGATGGCTCCCTGGCTCCCAAAGTCTGATTTTGATTCTTGGGAGACGTGGGATGAAATAAAACAAATTTTAAGAGACCGAGAAATTGAGTACGGGGAATCCCCGCCTCCGGGAGTTTATCCAGCTTTATCCGCCCTAAAAGCGTACTCACTCTTACAAGAAACAAAAAGATCTAATCTTTCCCGGTCCGTAAAATTAAACACCCCCTCCTGGTCCGCGCGAATTTTGAAAGGCCGAACCAATCCCTAGAGACAAAAAAATCTCACTCCAGGGAATTAGAAGTTACAGCCCCTCCTTTAGAGATCTCTAACAAATTCCCTGAGAACAAAGGCCACCGGTCACATGGCTCGCAACCTTGTGAGAGGGATTCGCCATTTCATGAGCCAGCTCCTATTGAGCCTTTGGCGCCATCGCTATACTAGAGGCGCTAGCGCCCTCTAGTGGGCTTTCACCTGTAATGGCGTTTCCAGTTAATTTAACAGAGCTTCCTATAGCTGGAATCACTCAAAAAGCTAATGAGGATTTAACCACATTTATTGAGAAAGTGGAAAAAAGCCTTCAAAGGAAACTTCCACCTAGTGACCAATTTGCAAAAATGTTAGTTTGGGAAGGAATGACCACAAATCACAAGCTGGCCTATGCTAAGTTAAAGGATAAATCTATGGAGAGATGGATTATTGCCACCAAAGATGTGGGTTCAACCACTCACCAGTCTCAGATATTAAACACTCCCCTTAATACTCATACTAAGGTATTAACAACAGTTTTAAATGGAAAAGGAGCCTATTTTAAATATAGACGACAAGGCTATGTTAAAAAAGACTACCCCAATGGCCTTGGTCGGCCTCCAGAATGCTCCCCTGACCAGATCTCAAGAGATTTAACCTTAATTGTTATTGATATTAAAGATTGTTCTTTTTCAATACCTCTTCATCCAGATAATTATAAAAAGTTTACATTAAACTGGTTAAGACCTTGGCTTCATATCTCTACTAAAGATTTATTACCTCTCTTTGAGTTACTATGGGGACAATCCCCCTCTGATATAATTATACTAGAAGAAAGTCATCTGTCAATATTACAAAAAGTCCAAGATGCCCTCAATTCAGCCCAATTGGCTCGATACCAACCAAAACAACCTCTATATCTGTGGGTTTTCTCAGGTGCTAAGCTCCTGACAGTTGTACTAACCCAGATGGGAAATCCATTAGAATGGATACATTCCTCTGTGGGAGGAGCACCTCGAGTTTATTCCCAATTAGATCAATTAGCAGATCTTATAATAAAAGGGAGAGATACCTCATTGAGGCATTATGGAAAAGACCCAGATATTTTAACAATTTCTTACCGTTTGTCAGACTTTGAATGGATACAAAGAAACAACCTAGAGTCTCCTATGCTTGAGAAGGATTCCTAGGAAAAGTTGACTGTCATTACGGGTCAACCAAATGGACCTCTTCTTTCCCCAAACTGGAGTGGACTCCCCCCATCTTGTTCTCCAGCAAGCCACTCCCCAAGGCAGTAAATGTCTTCACAGATGGAGGAAAAAAAGGGTCAGCAGTTGTAATATTTCACCCATCCTCAGGCCAAAGGACACAATACTTTGAAGCAGTTACTGGTTCTGCTCAATTTAAAGAATTATATGCTGTTACATTAGCCTTGACCCATGTCCAAGAGCCTATGAATCTTTTCTCAGATAGTCTATATGTAATTAACCTATTACCTACTCTAAATGCCTCATATATAAAGATAGATAATAATCCTATCACCCCTCTGATGATCCAGGTTCGAACCCTGCTAAAGGGGCGTAATGAACCTGTGTTCCTCCAACATCTTAGGGGACATCAAGGTTTATCTGGGCCCCTGAGGGAAATCAGGCCACTGACCGTTTAGCCACCACAGGTGTATTGACAGTTACAGTGCCATATCAACAAGACCTTCAGTTAGCCCAAGGTCTTCACAACCTTACTCATTTAAATTAAAGGGGACTACATAATAAATTTCCTTTAGTTCCTATAAAAGATTTTAAAAAGATTATAAGGACATGTAAATCTTGTTTGCCCTTCTTACAGATCCCACCTCTCCAGTCCCCTGGGGTAAATCCCAGAGGCCTAAGGCCCAATGCGGTCTGGCAAACTGATGTAACCCATTATGTGCCATTTGGAAAATTAAAATATATATTTATGTCCATAGATACTTATTCACATGCTTGTTGGGCCACAGCACACTCTGGAGAAAGGGCTAAACATGCTGAAAGTCACTTTTTACAATGCTTTGCTATTCTTGGATTGCCAAAACAAGTTAAAATTGATAATGGACCCTGTTTTGTAAGCAAATCATTACAAAAGTTCTTCCAAACTTGGCATATTAAGCATACCACAGGGATCCCATATAACCCAAAAGGACAAGCCATAATAGAAAGACATAATAAAACCTTAGAGGACCAATTAATAAAACAAAATGGGGGAAGCAACCCCCATGACCAGTTGAAAACAGCTATGCTTACTTTAAATATTTTAAATTTTTCCAAACAGCAGCCTCTGTCTGCATTTCAAAGACACTGGTCTAACCAAACGCCTTATGTAAAAGTTGAGGTCCGATGGAAAGACCCATTAACTGGATTCTGGAGAGGTCCTGATCCATTAATAAGTGCTGGCAGAGGTTTTGGATGTGTCTTCCCTATGGGAGAACAAAACCCTATATGGGTGCCTGCCAGAGATCTCAAATACTGCCAATCCGACCAAAATGACTACCCAAGAGCACAAGCTCTTGGGGAGTGATCCTTTCCTTTTTCCACAGAAATGAAAACACCATGACAAAGCTCCTGTCCTGCTGTGATTAAACTTCTCATCACATCCATTCCAAAATTCATCAAAAACACTATATTGGACTCCTTCTTTGTCAGTATCTCAACCCTCTGCGATGAGAGAAGACAGACTGGGCCATTCCTGTGACAATTATCTGGATTTTATGCTAGATGACTTCCTTTGGACTCTGAGAGAAGAGTGCTATATCTTATGACAATTATCTGGACTTTGTGCTGGACGGCTTCCTTTGGACTCTAAGAGTCCCATTCCTGTGACAATTGTCCGGACTTTATGCCAAAAGACTTCCTTTAAACTAAGCTAAATGGATAGACTTTCTCTTTTTGGTGAAATCCCTGATTGTCATTGTCTTTGTGTGCACTTTTAGCCCTATAGAACTAGCCAGATTGATACAGCTGGGTGGTCTACTGTCACGCTGAGCTATAACCCTATAGGCTTGGCCGCGGTCCTTAACAGGATGCAGAGGTATGCCATCCAGTCAAGCCTTCCCAAAGGTGACTGTCATGTCCCGTGTGCTCCCCTTGGCCACCTGCTGGCCCTAGGTATGTCCACCTAAAGTGCTAGAGTGATAGCCAATAACAGGTAAGATTTTTCCCAGAGAGGAGAAGTCGACCTAGACGGGCACACTCTCTAATGAGTTGGACACCCTACAAGATGGGACATCCCATTTTTATATAAATGGAGAGACCCCATTTTAAATAAAACAAAAAAAGGGGGAATTGTTGGGACTCCATGTCTGCCAAGGGGATGGGTTTTGGCTGCTTACCACGCCCTAGTAGGGCCGGGGCTGAGCCAAGGGGTGTGGCTATGACGTAGCATGAGACCGGACCGCCCTGCTGGCTGATTGGCTAGTTCTAGGCCTATTTAAGTTCAGTGCCTTGCCAATAAATCTGAGTTTCTGGATTCTCGCTTGCCATACAAAACTCCCTGGGTGTGGCGTGGTTTTCTGTTCATCAGACAGAGGTAGACACTCATCTATTTTTGCCCTTATGTCCACCCTCGCCGGGTAAGTTATATTTTCCCTCTGCGGGCAGAGGGGAAACTCCCTTTTAGGGCCCCAAAGGGGGATAGCTTAGAACTCGGCCCCATTCATAACTCAGCAGCCCCAGCATATTACAGCAGCTGCTACATGGAAAGTTAGGAAGCCCCAACAAGGAATGTGCCTCTCCATTTACTAAGCTTATCGTGTGAATGAATGAGCAATCTACTCTGCAGTTAACTTGGTTTGTGTTTTGCTTCCTTTGAGTAGTCTTCAAGTTTCTCTATTCACTGCTTTAGTTTATAGGTTGGTGCTGGTTTGCCAGAGGGTTTTTTGTTTGTTTGTTTGTTGTTTTTTTTTTTTTTTTAAATTCATATCCAACCCTCAGAATGTGGAATTTCCTTTTTAAGGTGATCTTAAGATCTTTAAGGTGACCCAACAAGATCTTTCTTCCACATAAAAATGCCTTAACCTGGTGGAGGAAGAACAGCAATCCTTTTGGCCCTCAGGGAATAGGTGAAAACACACTGCAGCTGAGGAAAAGAAAAAAAAAAAAAAATATATATATATATATATATATATGGAAGGTAATTAGAGTAGGGAAGTAGGTGAAGCCAGCATTAGACAGGCAGTCAACACAGATGGTTAAATTGAGTCAGCTCAGATGGAGGAAGCCAATTTTGAGTGAGTCCTGGGAAGTTGGAGACTTGTCCCCTAAGGAATTGAAATGTTAATTCCTTCAGAGCCCTTCCCCCACCCTTATCAAGAACTTGCCACTGCTTCAACCTGTTGCTAAGGTAACCTGTCCCAGGAATTGCCCCTGCCTACAGGGAGCTAAAAAGTTGTTAATTAATGTGTCCTGGGCTTCACCATCCTGCCCTTCCCCATTCATCCCATCTGCCTCTCACCTTTTGTCCATCCCACCCAGTATTCCTGGGCAGGAAGGAGAAAGAAAAGGGGAAGAGGGCAGGAGAATAAAGGAAGCCTAGGACATATAAAAGGGGCAGAATGTGTGTCTTCTTGGGATACTAGGATAGCAGCAATGGCCCCCTTCTCCCTCCCAGAAGTCTATGTTACCCCATTTAAATAAATCCTGATTTATATGCTTGATTCAGCATGCTTCTCTAATGTTAAAACTTCAACATTTGGGGGAGCAGAACTCATCATTGCAACCGGTTGTATCACAGGAAGGAAGGAAGAGAAAAGGGAAGAACTCCAGAATGAAATTGACCCAACTTTGCTATATGCATGAACGAATATATCACATTCATATTCAGGACAATAGTAAATTATGCTCCTAAACTAACAGAAGACCTAGACTGCTGGGGAGAACTGGAAGAATAATTTTATGTCCCAACCCCCAAAGACAAAAACAAGTCATCTGCTTAAGAATGAGACTGAAACAGAATAAAATAATGCCCTTCTTCCCTGAACATCAAGTAATAAGAGTAGTCTGCTGCTGGAAGTGGGACAAGAACATGAATATGAATCTTCCTGAGGCAACTTAAAAAGGAAATTCCACATTCTGAGGGTTGGATATGAATTAAAAAAAAAACCTCTGGCAAACCAGCACCAACCTATAAACTAAGTAGTGAATAGAGAAACTTGAAGACTATTCAAAGGAAGCAAAAACACAAACCAAGTTAACTGCAGAGTAGATTGCTCAGACATTCACACAATAAGCTTAGTAAAAGGAGAGGCACATTCATTTGTAGACCAAAAGTAAAGTCACACACAATTTTCATTAATTAAAAACTAATTTTTATTATTCTACACAAGATGTCTGCATGGACAAAAGAAAGAAGGAATAAAAAAAGGCAATCTCATAAAAATAGAAGGGAAATCAGTAGATTAGGGGTAGGTACTCCTCTCGAGAGGGAGGTAGGAAGGAAGGGGAAGGGGAAAAAAAACTGCAGAATGAAGTTGACCAAACTGTGCTATATGCATATATGAATATATCATGGTGCATTCTGATTTGATATATAACTATAATGTACCATTAAAAAAAAAAAAAAGGAAGATCAATAGAATAAAGAAAGGGAATCTGGGAAGGGAGATGGGTAGGGAATAGGGAAGCATTGTTCCATTGAAATGGAAGGATCTTTGTTATAGGCATTTTCGAATATGTCAAAATGAACTCTATTATTGTGTATAACTACAACTCCTAATAAAAACATTATATAACAAAAATGTTGATAATTCTTATTTATGAAATGTTCACCTCCAACTGTTTTTCTCATTCTTGTGACTTACATAGCCTATTTATTTTTTGCTAATGCAAAAGCAGATTGTTGACAATCACACCCAATTTATTTGTACATGAGTTCATTTTTAGATCTATATTTTCTAAGTCAGGGAACTAAAATACAACCAGCCATTCTTAAATTTATAGAAAATAATGCATGTTAGAAATCACAGTGAACTTCTGGGAAAATGGTAGAATGAA
>CM046658.1:121975802-121991450 GCA_025594165.1 Tamias sibiricus
AAAATAAAAGAAGAGGGCTGGGGTTGTAGCTCACTGGTGGAGCACTTGCCTAGCATGCGTGAAGCACTGGATTCTATCCTCAGCACCACATGAAAATAAACAAATAAAACAAAAGGCATTGTGTCCATCAAAAACTACAAAAATTTTTTTTAAAAGGGAATGGAATTCTGACACACACACAACATGGTTCAACTATAAAAAATTATGCTCAATGAAATGAGCCAGAAACAAAGGGATAATATATTATTATTTCAATTATATGAGGTACATAGTTGCTATGATGTAGATGTGTTGGAAGCTTGCTCCCAAATATGGTGGTTTTAAGAGGTGTGGTCTAATACAGGTGGTTGAGTCACTGGAGACGTTACCATTGGAAAAGATCAAAGATCAATTATGGCCTTTCAGATTGGGTTAGGTTCCAAAGAATAAGTTGTTATGTAAGAGTGATCCTGACCCCTAAACCTCTGGCTTTCTTTCTAGTCATGGGATTGTAATCTCTCACACGTAATCTCTCCCACTATGAGGTCATCTGGCATGGTGTGATGTAACCAAGAGGGTCCTCACCAGAGGCCAAACTCAACAGGTATGCCCCAGCTTAGACTTTCAGCATCCACACCTTTTAACTAAACAAACCTTTTTCTTTATAAAGTAGCCTGAAGGGCAAAAATCACACTGGTGACAACTGTGCAGCCAAGAGATTTATTCACCAGACTTTATGGCTGGTCAGAGGCCGAAGAGGTGCTGGGAGAGAGGAGTCAGGGAGAGGGGAGTGTGCAAGCTCTGAACGGAAGGTGGGTGCCTGGTCGCGCTGGCAGTGGTCTCTGGAGCTGTTGGCTAAAGCAGCTGCCATCGGGCTGGAAGCTGGAGCTGTCAACTGGGGCGGCTGCAGCCAGGCTGGAGACGGTGGGTCTGGAGCTGGCACAGGGCCTGCCTCCTCTCAGAAAGGGCAAGCTGTTGGTAGCTCTGAATGGGCAGGAGCTTACATAGGGGTTTCTTGTGAGGGTGGACCAGAGCAACCTTTAACGCCATTGGCTCTTTGCCCGTGGAACAGGACAAACTTTAAGCCCACTGGCTCCTGCCCGGGGAAGAAACAAGGTTGCTTTGCTCAGGACACGGAAACTTCCAGGGTGGGGGTGGGGAGCCCATCTATCATAGCCTGCCTCAGGTATTTTGTTATACCAACAGACATTGGACAAATACATTCAAATAGTTAAATTCATAGAGAAAAAAAGTAGAATAGCAATTTTTAGGAGTTGGGGAAAAGGCTAATGAGTACTTATTATTTACTGGGTAGTTTCTGTTTGGGATGACGAAAAAGTTCTGGAGATAGATAGAGATGATGGCTACACAACAATGTGAATATAGTTAAAGCCACTGAATTGTACACTTACAAATGGCTAAACTGGGAAAATTTATGATCAAATTTTTAAAATAATATTTTTTAAATGCTTAACAGTCAAAAAAAACCAGCAATCCAATTAGAAAACAAGCAAACACAATTAGGGAAGATGAATGGCAAATAAGTACATGAAAAGATGTTTAACATTAGAGAAATGCAAATAATGTGTAGCAGTCTATACAACCATTAGAACTTCTTTAAAAAAAAAAATGATAACAACAAATGGTGAACTAGTGTGGAGAAACTGGTCCTCTGCAGTTTGCTGGAGAGGAAGGTAAAATGGTACAACCTATTCTGGAACATGGTTTGGCAGTTTCTTGTAAAATAAAACATGTACTCATTATATGACTGATTCATATCCTTGAGCATTCCCTGAGAAATGAAACCTATGTGTCATGCAAAAATCTACATGTGAAATATTCATATTACTTGTATTAGTAAAACAATGGAACTACCTAAATGTCCTTCAGTGGATGAATGGTTAAATAAATTCTGACATCCCTAAGAGGGAATACTATTCAGCAACGAAAAGGAATATACTACCAATGCATGCAACTACTTGGATGGATCTGAAGGGCCTTATGCTTAGTGAATAAAACCACTCAAAAGGTTACATGCAGTATGATTCAATTTACATAACATTCTCAACATAATAAAACCATATATCGAGAGAACTTAGCAGTTGTTAGAGATCAAGGGTGGCAGTTGAGGGGGTAGCTGTGACTACAAAGGCATACACAAAGATCTTTGTGGTAATGGACTAGTTCTGTATCTTGATTGTGATAGTGCTTACATGAAGTTATACATGGGGTCACATTTCACAGAGCTACATGCACACATACATGCAAGCATAAGCATGTATGTGCAAACACACACACAGAGATGAGATAATGTAAAAACGAGTGAAAACCAAATAATGTGTATAGGGTAGTTAACAGTATCACACTGATGTCAATTTTTTGATTTTGATACTACATCTCAGTTATAGACATCTCCTTGGGAGAAGCTGAGGGAAACTGGGTGAAGAGTTCATGGTCCTCTATGTATCAGTTCTTGCAAACTTTTATGAATCTCTAATTCTTTCTAAACTATAAAGTTAAAAAATTGATACACATGGCTTTTGCTATTAAATGGATGGAACTGGAGAATAACATGCTAAGTGAAATAAGACAGATCCAGAAAGTCAAGGGTATATTGTTTTCTCTCTCATATGCAGAAGCCAGACCAACACAAGGGAAAAAGAAAGGAAATGCAGATCCCATGAAAATTGAAGGGAAATAAGTGGAGTAGACAGAGGAGGAGGGAGGCAGGACGGGGAAAAGAGGAATGATAGGATGAAATCGACCAAATTAGGTTATTTATATAGATGAATATGCCACAGCGAATTTCACCTTTATGTGCATCCATAAAACACCAATTTAAGGGGCTGGGATTGTGGCTCAGCGGCAGAGCACTCGCCTTGCACGTGCGCAGCCCAGGTTCGATCTTCAGCACCACGTAAACATAAATGCATTGCATTGTGTACAACTAAAGTAAATAAATAAATACTTTTTTAAAAAACACCAATTTAAAATGTATAAATAAATAAAAGACCAGGAGAGCAGAGGAAAGAAAACATGGAGTGGTGGAGGGTGAATAAGGGAAGAAAAGAAGAAGTACTAGGGAGTGAAGTGGAGCAAACTATATTCCATGCTTGTGTGATTATCTCAAAATGAACCCAATATTATGTATAACTATAATGCACTAATAAAATATTAAAAGTGACATATAAATAAAATAGTACATGCTTTTAAAAAAAATAAATATAAGCCGGGCGCGGTGGCGCACTCCTGTAATCCTAGCACTTTGGGAGGCTGAGACAGGAGAATCACGAGTTCAAACCCAGCCTCAGCAATGGCGGGGCACTTAGCAACTCAGTGAGACCCTGTCTCTAATAAAATACAAAAAAAAGGGCTGGGGATGTGGCCCAGTGGTCGAGTGCCCCTGAGTTCAATCCCTGGCACCAAAAAATAAATAAATAAAATAAATAAATAAATAAATAAATAAATAAATAAACAAATATAGGGCTGGGGTTGTGGCTCAGCAGCAGAGCGCTCGCCTTGCACATGCGCGGCCTGGGTTCGATCTTCAGCACCATGTAAACATAAATGCATTGCATTGTGTACGACTAAAGTAAATAAATAAATATTAAAAAATAAATAAATAAATATACAACAAATGCATTAGAATGATTCTCTAAGAGGATCAGGGGGAAAATGAAACAATTAGCCTTGCATTGGCTGGTAATGACAGTGTGCCATAAAATGAGGAATGTGAGGAATTCTTAAGAAGTTAAAAAATTTACCAATTTTAATTTGATATACATATATCCTTTTTATAAAAACTATTTTACAGGAGCCTCCGCCAAAGAGAGAGACCACTGAGGAAACCCTAGTTTGCCACTTAGTAGCTGTGTGACTTTGGGCAAGGCTACTCTTCAGTTTTCTCATTTGGTAAAAATGAAAACAAAATAACTTGTTCCAAATGTTCTTGGGAGTATTAAATGGGAATAACATAGGTTAAGTAGTTAGCACAATGTCTACCACATAATGACTCAATTCAAGGCAATTAATATTGATGTTATTATTATAAACTGTAACTGTCAACATTACCGTGAATATTGGCTGATGAATGATGTAAAATTTCATATTTCCTCTAGAAACTAAAACCTTGGTGAGATCAGAAACAGTGTTCTCTTTCTCACTGTTATGTCCCAAGGTTTTGCAGGCAAATACTGCAAAGTGAGTGAACGACAAGGTTTAACGACAAGGTTTAAACGACAAGGTTTAATTTCTCTGCATCAGTAAATACTCACCATGGAGGTAAAGTTACGCACCTTCGTCCTTCATGTTTCCATCTAGCTGGGGTTCAGCATTCCTTTCTTGGAACTGTATGCCCCGCATGTGTCTTTGCATAGACTCCTGTATTACTTCAAACAATGGCTGATCCTGTTTGAGACAGCATGGAGGTGACCTCTATTAGAAACTACATACTCACCTTCTAAATCCCACAATTGAGGAAATGTGAAAACACATACTTTTCTTTGGATGGAGAAATAAGGACTGGGGTAGGGCCAGGGGAAAGCAGCAGTTCCCATTACGCCAAATAATACAATCTGTCATGGGAATATTGACATTAGTAGTTTTAACTATTCAGGCCTGTGACATAAAATAAGCTGTAATTTTTCAGAGAGGTGAAAATGATGAGCTTGAATAGTTTCTATTAGAACAATAAACAATACATGAGTTTAGCTTGTCATCTAGTACCTAAATTTTAAATTGGTGTTGCTATTCTTACTCATTTGCACACATACATAATAGTGATCAATTATGTGCAAAAGTGGTACTCTCAAACATGAGAATCCATGATGACTTCAGAAAATATCTCCAGTGAATGTATAGAGTACACAGATGATTTTCTTTGTCCATATTAATAATAAAAGTGATACTTAGGATGACATATAGGGAGATATATAATAGTATTTTTAAAAATAAGGTGAAGCATGTAAACTAAAAATGAAATTTAGAGTCCTTGCATATTTGATTATACTTTTTCAAATAAAAAGCTCTGAATAAATCCAAATCTATTATATAAAAAATCTACATGTAATTATAAAATTTATAAAGTACATAGGGGCTGGGGTTGTGGCTCAGTGGTAGAGCACTCGCCTAGCACGTGCAGCCCAGGTTCAATCCTCAGCACCACATAAAAATAAAGGCATGTGTACAACTAAAGCAAATAAATAAATATTTTTAAAAGTAATAAAGTACATTAAAATACTGTGCCATTTTTAACAAATTGTGAGAAAGTAAATGGGTATAAAATAAATACCTACTTAGTAACATTATCTCACGTAGGACAATGGAACACAGATAAAGAATTATTTTTTTTTTTTGACAAATGTTTCTTGAGTACTTCATGATATATATCAACATCATGGGACACAAATATATGCTAGTCCTGAAGCTGTTTTCACCATGGCTAAAGTCATATACTCAACACATGATAACAAAAGCAGAGCAGAAGTGACAAAAATGTAGTATTATTGTACATTCCCTATTGGGGAAAAACACTCAAAAAAGTTTATCAGTTCAACGTTGTTCATAAGATGAAATCTGAACTACCTGGATTGGGTGCCAAGGCCCTCTACACCTGGTTCACCCTTTCCATATTCTCTCACTACCCTACAGGGGTTCTACACAGACACTGAAACTAGGCTGAGCAGTATGTGCTAGACTGTGCTTCAATTCAATACCCTTCACTATTCTTTACACCTTTCAAGTCTTCCCATGACTCCCCCACAAACTCTCCTAACATCCTACCCACCTTGTAAGGATCCATGCAGGTGAAATCTTAGCTATCTCTAAGTCCTCCTCCCTGAGTCCCGCCTGCTACTTCTCTCTCCCGTGTATGACATGGCATAGTACTACCTCTGCATCTTCGCAATGACCATGTTTATGGACACATCATCTCTTCTACCATGTTGCAAGCTCTTTCGACAAGGAGCAGTTTTATCTTTGCAATCCCTCATAGGAACAGCAAGTGCTAAATAAATATTAATATTTGAATAATTTTAAGATAGATTCTTAATTATGTTTACTGTGTATTCAGAAGTAAGTCATATTTCAAGAAAAATGTTTTAATAAATTATTTTTGCCAGTGTGCCAGCAGGCAAAGGAGCAGAATCATCTGTTGGATACATTCTAGAAACTGGGCACTTGAGAATGTCTAGATCGTTCTGAACCATTTTACAGTAATCCTGAATACACTGCAGCCCCCACCACACAGCATCCCGGCAATGGTGTAGGAATGAGACCATGCCTCAGGGTACCAAAAAATGCTAAAATAATATTCCTAAAACAACAGATTTGAGTGGTTCATTTGAAATGACATACTCTTAAAAATTAAAGACATACATGGTAACTTTTGGTGACTGTGTCATGGAAGTATTTTCTCACCTGTCCTTTTAACTTTTTGTATATATTTTTAGAAAGTGGTCATAATATGATAAACAAGCACTGAAGTAAAAGTAAGAGATCTAGGTTGCAGCCCCGGCTTTTTCTCTAACAATTTGTAACTTTCCCTCTTTGGTACAGTTTTTTCATCTGTGGAGTCAGGCTGGGTGATTTTTAAGGATCCTTACAGCTTTAGATTCTACTTTTGAAATCCATAGTATTTCAAAATCCAAGTTATTATTAGGAATAAACTTTTATTTTATAACATACCAAAAACAAAGCAAAAATATAAGAAAACTAACTTTGAAAAAAAACGCTCAATTTTAAAAATTGGTACTTAAAATTTAAAAAATTAAATTTTAAAAAATTAAAATTTAAAAAATTCCAGTCAGAATGGCAGCCATCAAGAACACAAGCAACAATAAATGTTGGAGAGGATGTGGGGAAAAAGGCACACTCATACATTGCTGGTGGGACTGCAAAATGGTGCAACTGTTATGGAAAGCAGTATGGAGATTTCTTGGAAAACTGGGAATGGAACCATCCTATGACCCAGCCATCCCACTCCTGGGTCTATTCCCAAAGGACCTAAAAACAGCATATTACAGTGACACAGCTATCTCAATGTTTGTAGCTGCACAATTCACAATAGCTAGGTTGTGGAACCAACCTAGATGTCCCTCAGTAAATGAGTGGATTAAGAAAATGTGGTATATATGCACAATGGAATTTTACTCAGCAATAAAAGAAAACAAATTAATGGCATTTGCAGGTAAATGGATGAAGTTGGAAGACATAATGCTAAGTGAAGTTAGTCAGTCTCAAAAATCCAAGTACCAAATGTTCTCTCTTATATAAGGAGGCTATTTCAAAGTATTGTTGGAGGGGGGTACATAGGAGGATTAGAGGAACACTAGAATGGTCAAGGGAAGGGAGGGTAAGGGAGGGAGCAAGAGGGGAGGGAGGGGGAGAAAAAAAAAAAGGTGGTTGAATGAGACGGATATCATTTTCCTTAATGCATGATTGAAGACCTGAATTGTACGAATATACTTTGTATACAAACAGTTGTATGTAAAAAGATACTAAATATATGCACTATGAGTTGTACATATTAAAAATTATAAAAATAAAATTTAAAAAAAAGGCTCAATTTTAAAAATTGGTACTTAAAATTTAAAAACAGTATTTTACTATCACACACCAAATGAGATGTAAGATTTGGTATATCTCATTTGTAAGATGGGGTTGTGTTCTCGATAGATCATGAAATTAAGAAATAAGATAGCTGAGGTCTAAATCCTTGCTTTGCCCTCTGTATGACCTTGGGAAAAGTCATTTTAAAATGTCTAGGCTTTAATGCTTTTTAACTAAAACATTCAGAAATTTTATTAATTCTACGTTTCAGTTTAATGTCTGTCTAGTAATACACAATAGGAAATTTTTTACTTTCTAAAATACAAAAAGGTCAGTATGCACATGATATTCCCAATTAATAAAAGGTGAGAGTGCTAGCAATCTTGACCATTCAGAAAAATGTCATCCACATGAAAACTGATCTCTGATTCATTAATACCTCTACAAAGGGAGGAAGATAACCACCTGTGGCATAGATAGCCAAAATAGTTTTCCTATTTCCCATTTCCTAACCAGACTTCAAGCTGGTGATGGCTAGATGATGTGAATACAGTTTCTCCTACCAAGCTTGCCGTCTCCATCCCCAGGTTTAGATTCAGGGGTCTACCATAGGCACAAAGAATTGGCATTTCTAACAAGTTCTCAGATGATGGTGTCAATACTGGCTTGTGGAACATTCTTAATTACACTGCTGCACAACTTTCTTTTCAACCTCCAATAAATTCATTTATATTATTGTGTGACATAAGAAAACATTATTTTAAATCTGGAAACTGGAGCTGGCAAGGTTGCAACAAACAGATCCTTCTATCCACTATCATTTTTTTCATTAAGACTCAAAAAGCCAGCAATAACTTCATTATAGAAGACATAAAATGGTCAAAAAATTTGTTTTATAAAAATAAACTTGCAAACTCTGAACATAACCGGACCTATAATATGAAAGATTAGAACTCAGTAAATTCAAAGATTTTTTCCTCCTTTAAAATTTTATTATATTATTCAATGAACATTTATAAAAATATAATTTAAAAACTTATGAAAACATACTCTCAACTGTTGAGATTAGATGAATAAGAAGAAAAGTTTGAAGAACATTAGAAAACATTAAGACATAAACCTACATTGCAACTTTTTAGACAATCTCTTACCTGGCTTCTAAATACAGTCCAGTAACCAGCAGTAAATCTTTAAGTGTAATAAAAGTATCCCTTCCACAGCTGTGGAAAAGACCAGAAGAAAAATGAGGTAAGCCTAACAGAAAAGAAAACTATATGTCAACATAAATATATGATGGTCACATATGTCAATCATAAAAATCATACATGTCAATCATAAAAATAAATGCAAATCCATGAACTCAATTATCACACAATGGTTACTCTAAACCTGGGGTAGATGTGTGAGTTACAATGTGTCTGTAAACTCTCTAAAATTATCTGCAAAATATATGTCTGTTATGTCAACTTTTGTAGAATGATCATTCTAAATGAAAAGGTAATTTTTATTGTAGTTGTTGGGTACCATGAAGCCTTTTCATCTGATCAGAGCAGATGTAAATTTAAAGAAATTTAAATTTAACAGAGGGAACCATGTAGATGTATACAATACTTTCTACAATTTCACACATTTAAGTTAGTTTCAAGAATTCTCAAGTTTAGTGACCTCAAGTATTAAGTATTTTCTAGAAATATGATGGAAATTTATCAAAAAGGAAAGCCTGTTCTTTAACCTATTTTGCTTACTCATATTTGTTATTTCATTCAAGTTTTTAATCTACTCGCAGGAACAGATGTCAATAAACATGGCTGGAAGTATTTTGTGTCCAATAGACAGCATCTAGATGCATAATAATAATGATATCTTAAAATTTTTATTAGGTGTTGATGGACCTTTATTTTATTTATTTATTTATATGCAGTGCTGAGATTTGAACCCAGTGCCTCACACATTCTAGGCAAGCATTCCACCACTGAGCCACAACCCCACCCCCCATAATAATAATTATTCAAAATTTGTTTTGTGTTTTGTAACCAATAGAACAACTTTAAATGATCTTTAGTTAAGCTTAATTTTTTAAAAGTGGGAAGAGATACAGGAAAATGGGTAGTAAAATAATGATTTTAAACATTATTTAAAATAATGCCATAAGATGGAAAAAACAGATACATGAAGAAGAAAAGGATTAACCAAACACAATGAAAACACATAAATGCCTCATACATAGTTATAACTACTAATAATATGGTTAGTATTTTATGAGTATCTGTGAAATTTTACTAAGCAATAACATACAGTCTTGGATAAACTCATGAATTTAAAAAAAATTCTTTTTCTTGAATACTATTGACATGCATTTTAACCTCCTACAAAATTCCTTCCCTGCAGCTAGAGAAGCACAGCACTGCTGCTTTTCTTGTGTGACCTCATTCAACCTACATGGTCTATCAGAAGTGACGGTGGAAGAAGTGGCAGGAAGGGAATTGTCCCGCTCCACCACACATTTAGACTGAACCCACTGGAAGGTGTGTCACAAAGGTTGAACCATCCTGAACAAAGCTGTAGTGAAAGTGAGAGGGTTTAAAATATAATTTGTAAAAATATAAAACTTTTTAGCAGTTTTATTCTGTTTTTCCCCTTCAAATAATTTCTCTACACAAATGTATAAAAATAGTAACATAGTAGAAAAAAATGTTCAATTTGATTAGATTTCAAAACTGCTTTCATGGCACCCATTATTTAGCTGGCTTTAAGTCCAGGCCTTGTTGTAACACAAATGGCAAGATTAAAGTTCTTTTCTTCCTGAAAATCCAAAAAGATACCCAAATCAACTTGCTGGCTCTCATAGTACATTTCCATTTATGGTTTTTCATTTTAGAAAATTTCATTGTAAAAGGTAAATTTTTTTTTTTTTTTTTTTTTTTTTTTTTTTTTTTGTGGTACCGGGGATTGAACTCAGGGGCACTCAACCACTGGGTCACATCCCCAGCCCTTTTTTGTATTTTATTTAGAGACAGGGTCTCACTGAGTTGCTAAGTGCCTCGCCATTGCTGAGGCTGGCTTTGAACTCGTGATCCTCCTGCCTCAGCCTCCCAAAGTGCTGGGATTACAGGCGTGCGCCACCGCGCCCGGCTGTAAAAGGTAAATTTCATTCATAACAACAGCAGAATATTTTTTCTTTCAGCTGATGAAAAATTAGAGAAAGAACTGTGTGTGCATATTCTAAAAATTATCTCAATTAATTTTAACAAATCAATGAATAAGTAAATAGAAACAAGTACATACTTACAGTGATAATGTCTGTTTCATTTCACTATCTTTCCCATCCCCATCTCTCCTCCCTCCCTTCCCTGCACTTCCACAGGGCTCTAAGAAAAATGGTTATGATTATGTAGAAGAAGGAACTAGATTCCCTTCTCCCCAACCCCCCGCACAAAAGTCAACTCAAAATGGATGAAAGACCTAGGAATTAGACCAGAAACTTTGAAACTACTAAAATAAAATATAGGGTCAACACTCCAACAAACAAGTGCAGGCAACAACTTTTTCTATGGAACACCTACAGCTCAGAAAATAATACCAAGAATTAACAAACAGATTGTTATCAAACTTAAGAGCTTCTGTACAAAAAAGGATACAATTTAAGAGCAAGAAGATAGAACCACCAGTATGGGAGAAAATATCGTAGCTACACTTCTGACAAAAGATTAATATTCAGGGCTGGGGTTGTGGCTCAACGGCAGAGCGCTCACCTTGCATGTGCACTGCCCGGGTTCGATCCTCAGCACCACGTAAACATAAATGCATTGCATTGTGTACAACTAAAGTAAATAAATAAATATTAAAAAAATATTCATAATACATAAAGAATTTAAAAATTTAACAACAAAAAATTTTTTAAGCAATCAATAAGTGGAAAAATGAACTTTTTAAAGGAAGAAATATAAATATCCAACAAATATATGAAAAAATGTTTGACATCATTAACAATCAGGAAAATTGAAATAAAAACCATCATAAATATTCTTTTTTATATTTTTTAAATATTTATTTATTTGCTTTTAATTGTACACAATGCGTTTATTTGTACATGGTGCTGAGGATCGAACCCGGGCCGCGCACATGCTAGGCGAGCGCTCTACCGCTGAGCCACAATCCCAGCCCCTATCATAAATATTCTTTTCACTCCAGTCAGAATGGCAGCCCTCAAGAATACAAATAATAATAAATGCTAGCAAAGATGGGGGGGATATTTTGCACTGTTGGTGGGATTATAAATTAGTACAGACACTATGGAAATCAATATGGAGGTTCCTCAAAAGATTAGAAATGTTTTCACCATATGACCCAGCTCTAGCACTCTACCATATTTATCCTAAAGATTTGTAGCCAACATGCTATACTGATACTTACAAACACTTGCTTATAGCAGCACAATTCATAACAGCCAAACCCTGCAGCCAGCCTGAATGTCCCTCAACAAATGAATGAATAAGGAAAATGTGGTCTATGTACACAATGGAGGGTCATTCAGCCACAAAGAAAAATGAAATCATGTCATTTGCAGGAAAACGGATGAAACTTGAGAGAATTATGTTAAGCAAAATGAGCCAAATTCAGAAAGTCAACAGTCATATGTTTTTTTCATATCAAAGTCAGAGATATAAAAGAAGAAAACAGTTGGGGGAGGGAATCTTAGAAACTAGAAGGGAAACCAGTAGAATAGAAAAAGGAGAACAGGAGGAGGGAGGAGAGGGAAAAGAGGAAGTAACTTGGATCAAAGTTCACCGCGCTATATTGTCATGCTCTGGTATGTCCGAATATGTGACAATGGAATCCACTATCATGCATGGTTATGAGGCACTAAGAAAAAGAATCAATGCTGATGTTTTTTTAAAAATTGGATAATGGGTACACAAGTTCTCCTACACTTTGTCCATTTTGTATTGCTTTTTAACTTGTGCAATAAAAGTGAAAATAAAATAAAAACAATTTAAAAAATAAACATTGAAATATTTAGAATTTTAAAAAAATAACCATAATGAGTTATTTGGTAATGATTTCAAGGGGGGAAAATTGGTCGAATTAGGAGGGAGTAAGGACGTGGTGTTAGGAGCACTGTCCAGGAAGGAGATGCACCTTTCGCCGTGAACTTTGGAAAGAGGGAACACCTGAGACAGACTACAGATGTGCTTGAAAGGCGCCGCGTGTGCATGGGTTTCTGATATGATTTTACACATATTTTACATACTTGAAATATTCCCTTGGTTTTCTTTACAAAATTAACATTGTTCTTTAAAATGAATTAAAAGAATTTGCTGAAGACAAAGAAGTGCAGAGATCACAGCTGAACGCCTCAGTGAGGTGCATGGGCTGATTCTCAGGGCACAGGGCACCGAGTTGAGGAACAGACACCTGTGTAGGTCCCCTGCTGCTGTGTCCCAGAGGGGAACTGAGGGCAGGTTTCCAGTTGGTTAGGTTGTCATCCTGTTCCCTCCACTCACCACAAAAGCAAGGGAACTGGAAAGAAAAGCAGACCCAATTAAATGCAGCAGGAGCAGCAAAGTTGGTGAAAGAGACCAAGCAGTTTCACCCAGTGTGGATCCCACAGCTGGCCAACCTTCCCAGAAAAAATTAAATCAACACAGCTTCTCCCCACCTTCAGATAGCAACAAATAAAACTAGAGGGAATAAGACCTCGGCAATTAGAGGTCTCAAAAATGTTCTCAAGAAACTTCTAGAGGAACCACTGCTAGCTAAAAATTACTGAGCCCACCCCCATCACCATGAACCAGGGGAGAGGCATGGCACAGACCAGAGAGGTGACTGCTCCTGGTAAGTGCTGGCCCTGACCCAGCGCTCAACACAGCCTCTGTGGGCGCTCGTGCAGACATGGGAGCAGACACCCATGAGTCAAGGCCGTGGGCGCTGAAGCTCAGAGACAGGTGCACCAGCCGTCTCTGCCCAGGCAGTGCAGGGAGCACGCCTGGGACTCACAGCCGCAGGCAGGAAGGGCTCAGGTTCAGGCAACCCGCTGGCTCTCCCTCCCAGTCTCAGGGACAGGACTCTGGGGTCCACCTTGGTCAAGCAGGGATGCTTCTGCACCACAGACCACCCACCCAGAGCCTACAGTCACAGCTGCCATGCTTGCTGACAGCCACCAGTCTCTCTGCCACTTTAAAGACGACCCTGTGGAGGGGAGTGAGGGCACAGGGTCCCTCAGCAGTCAGAGCAACAGCCCGAGCCCTGCCTCCTGTGTTCCTGCACCCAACAGACAGCCGGCAGACACAGCCCAGCACCCTTTAGCACGCAGCCAGGACCCGGGTGGACTGCTGGTGAGAGATCCTTAGCAACCGGCAGCCTGGCCCCTGCGCCCAGCACCTCCAGGACACGGAAGCTGAGGAGATGGCCGTCTCCCGAAGGCGCCAGATCCTGATGAGATCCACTCCAGGGATGCTCTATGAGATCCTCTCCACTTTGGCATGGTCGCCTATGAATAGGTCTGCTGTCAATTGTGATGAAACATACGTCACTCTTCACTTTGATCAATAACTGATCCCTCAGTATTTGACATTGTGCCCCCAACCATCTGATTGTATTTCCTCTAATGTTCTAAAGCATTAATGGGAATCATTCTCTTTGTTCCCTAACTCCGGTTTACCCTTGCTCCTTTTAGCAATTCTTTTCCCTTTTACCTGTTGTTGTCTCAAGTGCCCACCATCCATCCGTTTCTCCTTTTTTCCTTGGTTTGTATTATTTTTTCTTTCTTCTTATGCCAAATTTGTCTCTCCTTCCCTTTCTAGCCCTACATGATATAATAGCAAATTTACTATCTTTGATAATTAATTTTCAACCTATTCCAGATCATTACTACAAGTTTATACCTGGACTGGAGAAACTGTGGAGAACATCATCAACAAGTTTTTGTTTTTCCTAAGCATGACTAGGAGGCTTTGGTCTACGTGATTACAGTAAGCAGGTGTGATGTCTCTCTCAGAGTAATGTGTGAGTGGGAACAGCTGAAGACAGCGCCCAGTGAGAGCGTGGATGCCCACATATTCCCACAGTCTGGAGCACTTAGGAAAAGAAGTCCCCTAAGTAGAATGTGAAGAACAAACTTACAGAGGGGGAGAAGACCTTGTCACCTGCTCCTCAGGTAAGGATTAATATCCAGAATATATAAAGAACTCAAAAAACTTAATGCCAAAAAACAACCCTGATTGATAAATTGGCAAAAGAACTGGAGACAATTCTCAAAAGCAGAAATACGAATGGCCAAAAAATATACAAAAATTTTTTTCAACATCTCCATCAATCAGGGAAATGCAAATAATAACTATATTGAGATTTTATCTCACTCCAATCAGAATGTCAATTATTAAGAATACAAATAATAAATGCTGGCCAGGCGCGGTGGTGCACGCCCGTAATCCCAGCACTTTGGGAGGCTGAGGCAGGAGGATCGCGAGTTCAAAGCCAGCCTCAGCAATGGTGAGGCACTTAGCAACTCAGTGAGACCCTGTCTCTAAATAAAATACAAAAAAGGGCTGGGGATGTGACCTAGTGGTCGAGTGCCTCTGAGTTCAATCCCTGGTACCACACACACACAAAAAAAAATAACAAATGTTGATGAGGAGGTGGGGGAAAAAGGTACATTTAAACATTGTTGGTGGGACTGCAAATTAGTGCAACCTCTCTGGAAAGCAGTGTGGAGATTCTCAAAAACTAGGAATGGAACCACCATATGCCCCAGCTGCCCAACTCCTTGGCATTTATCCAAAGGAACTGAAATCAGCACACTATAGTGATACAGCTGCACCAATGTTTATAGCAGTACGATTGACAATAGCCAAGTTACAGCCCAGATGATCATCATCAGATGAATGGATAAAGATAATGTGGCACATACACACAATGGTGTTTTACTCAATCACAAAGAATAAAATTATGGTATTTACTAGTAAGTGGATGGAACTGGAAAACATCGTGTTAAGTGAAATTAGCCAGTCCCAGAAGGTCAAGTTTCAAATGTTTTCTCTCATACATGGAAGTTAGACCAAAATGAGGGGAAACGGGGGTGAGGATCCCATGGAAATCAGAGAAAGATGAGTGGAGTAGAAG
>CM046658.1:121991550-122029050 GCA_025594165.1 Tamias sibiricus
ACATAGGATCAGAGGAACACTAGAATGGTCAACGGAAAGGGAGGGGAGGGAGGGAGTAAGGGGGGGTGGAAAAAAAATTGGTGGTTGAATGAGATGGATATCATTATCCTAAATGCATGATTGAAGATCTGAATGGTACTTATATACTTTGTATACAAGCAGTTGTATGTAAAAAGATACTATACTTTGTAGTCGCCTGAAGCGCTTGGAGCAACGGAGCCGCGGGAAGAACTTCAGAAGCAAACTGGAGACAAACAGCTTTTTATTCTGATAACTTTTCTCTCTGGTTCTAACAACAACTAACACACGCCAAACACAAACACTAAAATGGCGCTGACCCGATCAGCAATTTCGGCCAAGTCACTCGAGATCCCGCAACAAGTCTCGTGAGACTACGGGAGGAGACAATGCCCAAATCTCCACGGCTCATAGTCAACTGCAATTCAAGTCAATCCCCAAACAGGGCTCCTGCATTTCCCCCTTTTTGTTTTAAAAGAGGTAATGCTCTAGGACGTCTATGTGCAACCAACATTCTTACCCGTCATCGGATAATCAAGGCTGTGCCCTTGACTCCTGTCTTAGGTTGATATGTCGGCCACATGAGACTGTCCCGTGCGACTGTGCCTGTCTTAGGTTGTCCCCCTCTGGGGATCTTACCCATCATTGGCTAACCAGCCATCCAATGGAGCCCTTTAGGATCGACTATATATGATGACTAACAGCCGTCCAATTGTGAGGAGATGTTGCGGCTTTAAGGCGACAAGCCTTTTGGTGATGAGCCAAATTGCATAGCATATCAAATTGTTTAAACAAATCAGCTGCCCTAAGTTCCATCAAGTAACACACTGAATTCTCTAGACAAATACCTGCAAGGCATTGTCCCGTAAAGTCCCAAACAATGAAAGATCAAAATGTCCATTTGTTGTAACATGTTGATGTAGGAGGCCCCATGCATGTAGAGCAGAGGCCACACTGTTGGTGAGGTTGTTTGATGTTTGAGCAGCAGGGATGCTTGCGGCGGCCGCAATCCCTGCAGCTGTAGCAGCAGACGTCTTTTTTATGTTTAGACAATGCCACCGGCAAATCTTCAGGGCCCGCTACCTAGAAACTCAAGCATCAATTATTAAAGGAAAGGCAGTGCTATTGCAGCACTGAGTCAAGAGGCGAGTTGTCAAACTACAAAATAGAATAATTAGATTAGAAAATTAAAGTTGATTTTTGTTCACACACATCGCTGGTTGAGCTTCTACAAACATAAGTTGGAAAAATATCATATTTAGAACAAAACAAAGAAAGACTGAGGGTAATTACTGCATTAAAGATAGATTAAAGAAAAGGTAAAGGCACTTTAGAGAAATAATTTGTTAGCTGGAACCCTTGAGTCTCTGTATACAGAGCAATCTTTTACCTGTTGAGATAATTGAAATTAATGAGCTATTAAACAAATGAAGTTAATAACAAATAAACAATCTTATGTCAAAACACCAAAATATCAGGTTTTATAGCACTAGTCATATTGTTTGCTAAAGAGAAGTCCCAGGGACACCTATAAATCAAAATTGAAAGTACCTTCATTTATAAAATTATTTACCTAAATTGAATACTCAACCTAAAATGAATTAAAGTTATTTGGATCCATATATATATATATATATATTTTTTTTCTTTTTCATAAGCGCTTTGTTCTTTGTGATGTCACAATGGACAGACGAACAAGCATACAAACATATATTTGTGACGTCACATTAACATGAAATGTAGACAAATGTACAGACATAAAGACATGTATAAAAAGAAAAGAAAAAAAAATACAATTGTGTGCACACTAAAGAGAGATCTCCTCGTCCCGGCTGGGAGAAATGACACTTAAGTTGTGAAATATTTTGAAGGACTCTTTTGAGGGAATCATTCTGTACCTTCATCTTGGTCCTCTTGATTTTGTACCTTTTTTATTAATCTTGATTCTTCAATAACTTCATCTTGATCATTTTGATGTGGTACCTGTTTTATTAATCTAGATGGTATCCATATTGGAGAGGATTCGTCTTTTGGAAAAACACAAACAGATCCTCTTCCCCAAATTAATACTGGATCTGGACCCTTCCATGTACCTGAAAGAACATCCTTCCAGTAAACCAAAGGTTTATGTTGTTGGTGTGGATTCCAATGTCTGTCTCCAGCAGAATAACCATTAGAGTCTAAAGTTAAAAAATTTAAGGTAAACAGGGCAACTGCCAATCTGTCCTTAGGACTTTTCCAATTTCCTTCTTTTTGTTTTAATAACATAATTTTCAGTGTTCGGCTTGCTCTTTCAATAATGCCCTGACCCTGAGGATTGTATGGGATGCCTGTTTTATGGGATATATTGAATTTTGCGCAAAACTGTTTGAAAGATGAGGACGTATATGCGGGGCCATTATCTGTTTTAAGCATTTTGGGGATGCCCAATGCAGCAAAAGCTTGCAAACAATGAGATGTAACATCTTTAACTTTTTCTCCAGAATGTAAGGAAGCAAAAATCATGCCTGAACATGTATCTATGGTCACATGAATAAATCGCAATTTTCCAAAACTTGGCTCATGAGTAACATCCATCTGCCACAAATGATTGGGCATTAATCCTCTAGGGTTAACGCCGAAATGAGGATTGGGCAAATGTGTCATACAAGATTTACAATCTTTTACAATTGTTCTGGCTTGCTCCTTTGTGATTTTAAACCTACGTTGCAAGGTGGTGCTGTTGACATGAAACTGGGAGTGAAATAAAGTAGCTTGTTGTAGCGCTGAAAGTATAAATACTGTTTTTGTAAGTTCATCAGCCTTTTGATTACCTTCATGGAGGGGGCCAGGCAAATTAGTATGTGCTCTAATATGGCCTACGAATAGAGGTTCTTTTCTTGCCCACAAAAGTTTTTGTATTTGATAAAACAATTTAAAGGCTGGAGTATGAGGTGCTATTGGTCCTGCTAACTCTAATTTTGGGACGGCTTGTACAATATAGTGGCTATCTGAAAAAATGTTTACGGGCTGATCCCTAAAATTTTCCAGAGCTCTTACCACAGCTTCCAATTCCACTAGTTGAGCTGATTTGTGTGCAGTTATGTAAGTCATATTTTCTTTTTTAGTGACTACTGTAGCAGTACCATTTGAGGACCCATCTGTAAATACATTAAATGCCTTAGGAATAGGTTGATTTTTTATTACCTGTGGAAATATAATAGGGTGATTAATACAAAAAGATAATATAGGGGACTTAGGAAGATGATTATCAAAATTTGCAGAAGTAGAGCATTTAGCTATAGCCCAATCATTATTATTGAAGCATAAGTATTCAATCTGTGATGATGAATAGGGAGTAATAATAGTAGCAGGGTGAATGCCAAATATTTTAGTAGAAGTCTTAAGTCCTTGAAGAATAAGTTTAGCCACCATGGAGGTATAAGATTCAATTATACTTTTAGGAGAGACGGGCAAATGTATCCATAATAAAGGCCCTTGTTGCCAAAATACTCCTGTGGGTGTATATTGTGAAGAAATAATAATCAACATCAGTGGTTGAGTTAAATCAAATCTATCACAATGAGCTCCTTCGATGGCTTTTTCTACTAACTTTAAAGCTTTCCTAGCATCAGGAGTCAATGTTCGTGGTGAAGATGGATCAGGATCTCCACGAAGGATGTCAAATAAAGGTTTTAGTTGGCCAGTAGTGAGATTTAGTGTAGGGCGAAGCCAATTAATGTCTCCCAGTAGTTTTTGGAAATCATTGAGGGTGGTCAAATGTTCTTTATTTATTAAAATTTTTGGGGGTCTAACAAAAGTATCCATGATTTTAAATCCTAAATATAATATGGGAGATCTGGTTTGAACTTTTTCTTCTGCTATATATAATCCATATTTTTTTAAATTTTCTACGACATCACTGAATATATTAAATAAGATTTTTTGATTAGGGTGGGCCAATAAAATATCATCCATGTAATGTAGACACATGAGGTTTGGATATTTATTTTTAATGGGTTGGATAGCCTTGTCCACATATATTTGGCATATGGTGGGGCTATTAGCCATTCCCTGTGGTAAAACCTTCCATTGATATCTCTGATCAGGGCCATTATTGTTCATAGAAAGAACGGAAAAAGCAAACCTGGGGGCATCCAGAGGATGTAGGGGAATAGAAAAGAAGCAATCCTTTATATCAAGAGTAATAAGATGGAAATTTTTTGGAATAGCTACGGGACTAGGAAGTCCAGGTTGAGTAGGCCCCATAACTTGCATGGTTTTATTGATTTGTCTAAGATCATGTAACAATCGCCATTTTCCTGACTTTTTCTTGATCACAAATATGGGGGAATTCCAGGGAGAGGTGGAAGGTTCTATATGACCTGCTTCTAATTGTTCCTGAACTAATTGGTGGGCCGCTTGTAATTTCTCTTTAGATAGGGGCCACTGAGGGACCCACACTGGCTTATCAGAAAGCCATGGTATTTTCAAAATTATTTTCTCAGTGGCCCCGAAAAAAAATATCTTTTTCCTTTATGACAATGATTACTTTTAGGGTTAAGATTACTCTGTACTTTTTGATAATGAGTTCTTTTATGGTTAAGATTACCCTGTAGGTTTTCACATTTAACATCTGCAGGCTTGGTTGCAAGGTGTACTCCCATTTGTTGCAAAATATCTCTTCCCCATAAAGTAACCGGTAGATTAGGTAAAACATAAGGCTGAAATGTTCCTTTATGGCCTTCATCATCCTCCCATTTTAAAATTACTGCACTTTTATCTGGGAGGTTATTATATCCCAAGCCTCTTAAACTGGTTGAAGCTTTTTGCAGAGGCCAGTGCTTGGGCCATTGGCGTAAATTAATAATGGAAGAGTCAGCTCCAGTATCTATTAATCCCTCCATTTCTATTCCTTGGATTTTTATTTTACACATAGGCCTCCTTGAACAGTCTCGAACCCAGCAAGCCATGGGACTTGAGTCAGTGGAACACAATCCTCTATTGTTCCCTTCTTGAGGCATACCCATTTTAAATGAATTATGTAAATTGGGAAGGAGAAGCAACTGAGCAATTCTATCTCCTTGATTAACAGAAGTTATACTTTGGGGTGAGCTAAGCATTATTTTTATTTCCCCTTTGTAGTCTGAGTTTATTACTCCTGGGGTCACTTGCAAACCTAATAAGCTTTTAGGACTACGCCCGATAATAAGTCCTACAGTCCCTGAGGGAAGAGGTCCCCTGACTCCTGTGGGAATCAGTTGAACCCCCATTTCAGGTGTTAACACTATTCGGGCGGTGGAACAGATGAGGTCTAATCCTGCATTTCCTCTTGTTCCTCTGGCGAGGGAGTGGATGGGTAGTAGGGATTGTGTCGGGGAAGCATCTGAGTGGATGCTTGAGGATACTCCTTCTGCAATGCCCCGTACATTTGTGGGCCCCGGGGTATTGGGCCCCGTGCCCCGTTTTTTGAATTCCTAAACAAAGGATTTCCATGGATGTCAAATTTTGAATGGCATTTATTGGCCCAATGATTTCCCTTTTTACACCTGGGGCAGCGGCCTGGGGCACGGTATGAGCTTGGTCTTATTTCTCTTTTGGGATTTTGCCTAGAATTGCCTGATTGATTATGATAATTTTGCCTGGAATATCCTGATTGATTATAATGTCTACGTTTAGCCTTTGTGAAATTTCGAGAGGAAGCACCTCTCACTGAGGCTGCAATCACATTTCCTGTGACAAAGGCGTCATTTATATCTTTACATAGTTGTATATATACGGAAAGATCCTTTTTAGTTCTCCATGGCCTGATGGCTGCTTGGCACCATTTATTTGCATTTTCATAAGCTAATTGAACAACTAATGGCATAGCTTGGTCAACATCTGCAAACACACTACCTGCAGTTCTCAAAAGTCGATCAGCAAAGTCGGCATACGGCTCATTAGGTCCTTGAATCGCTTTTGACAAGCTACCTTGTAGATCCCCAGGTCCTTGTACAGTTTTCCATGCCTCTAAGGCAGTTGCATTTATCTGAGCATATATATCTGGGTCATAATCTGTTTGAGCCTGTAAGTCTGTGAATTGCCCTTCTCCTGTGAGCATGTCTATATTATAGTTTTCAAACCCTGCAGCCGCGTTTCTTTTAGCCGTTTCTATACAAAGTTCTTGGAATTGCGATCACCAAACCAAGAATTGCCCCCCACTTAATGTTGCTTTACATAGACTTTTCCAGTCTGAGGGGGTCAAGCTAAAGGTGTTAAGGGACTCCAGCATACTCAACGTGAAAGGAGCTTGGGGCCCATAAGTCATTACTGCCTCTTTGAGATTTTTTATTGTTTTGAAACCTACTGACTGATGGACACTCTGTCCATTTTTCTTTTCAAATGCTGGCGGTTCCCAATGTATCTGTGAGTTGTCCTCGAGAGCGCATAAGTGATCAGAAAGACTTTTTATTTCTGTTTCTAGGGTATGCAAATGCCTAGTAATACTCTTCATATTTTCTGTAATGGATTTCACCCATGGGGGAGTAGAGGACACAAGTGACTCCTCTGCCTGACGGACCTTTTTCTCGGTCTTTTTAAATTTCTTTTTCCTCATTTTCTCAGGATCACTTTTACTAGATTCCTCACCACTGCTAATTTCACTGACAGCAATATCCTGAGGCCCAGGTTCCAGTGAGAGCAAGTATCCTTCAGCTTTCGCCAATAACTCCCGAATAGCTTTAATAGCTTGGATTTTTGTCATTTTGGGGTCTCTTCTAATACTCTCTTTACTGGTCTCAGTTGGCCCAGTGGAATCTACACTTTTTTGATCACTTTCACTTTTGTCTATATACTCCTCACTGAGAACAGAGTCAGGTATATCAAGGAGTCTTTGCATAGCCTCTATCACTTGGGATTCAGTTATATTCGAACCCATCTTTAGAGACCTTTCAGTTCTTACCTGTCCGCTCCGAAGTTCCCCGTATGGGCCGCCACCTGTAGTCGCCTGAAGCGCTTGGAGCAACGGAGCCGCGGGAAGAACTTCAGAAGCAAACTGGAGACAAACAGCTTTTTATTCTGATAACTTTTCTCTCTGGTTCTAACAACAACTAACACACGCCAAACACAAACACTAAAATGGCGCTGACCCGATCAGCAATTTCGGCCAAGTCACTCGAGATCCCGCAACAAGTCTCGTGAGACTACGGGAGGAGACAATGCCCAAATCTCCACGGCTCATAGTCAACTGCAATTCAAGTCAATCCCCAAACAGGGCTCCTGCAATACTTGTGCATGATGAATAAGTAAATAAATAATAAAAAAATTAAAAAAAAAAAAGAAAGTTTAAAAGAGTGTAAGAGTACTCACGAGCTATGAAAAGGGAGGGACTGCAGAGAAGGTGATATTATAAGGGAATGGGTGGATATGAGAAAACGTTTCTGCAGAAGATCTGAGATAGCTCCCTGTAGGGAGGGGCAATTCCTGAGATGGGTTACCTTGGCAACATGTTGGGGCAGGTTGTTAAGGGTGGACGAAGGGCTCTGAGGGAATCGGTATTTCGATCTCTCAGGGGACAGTTTCCCAACTTCCCAAAATTGGCTCACTCAAATTGGCTTTCGACCTGACTCGATTTATCTACATATGTTGTCTATGAGATTTTGGCTTCACTTCCCTTCTAACCTTCGGAACTCTTTACTACTGTAAGGGAATGGGTCGATGACCGAATCTGGCTTCTTCAGGCTGAACGGGGGCGAAGTGATGGGGACCAGTAGTTTGGAGTTCCCATTTTAGAAGTCAGGTCAGATTGAAGCCTGGGGAAGGTTGTAAAATCATCAGGGACGGGAGCTTCTATTAGAGAAACAAAAGACATGAGTACTGAATAAATGTTGCAGCATCTGAAACGTCAATGTATACCATGAAGATGATAATTCAAAACTTTAGCATGTACAGAGTTATCGGGAATGTAAACCCAACACTTCACTTAGGGCTGAAGTTACCTTTGCTTTTAAAATGTTGAGAAATGGTTGTGCATCTGTTTTAACTGTTACTGGATGTCTAGGATGAAATTTGTCAAATTGACTTCTGTTTTGACCATTGGTAAGAGTCAGCTGTTTCTGATGGGAATCTTGGGGAAACTTGAGAGCAGATTTTCTGCTTGGTGCCTTCTGTAAGGATGGGTCCAGGTCTTGCTTGACCTTGTGGCTTTCCTCAGAAGCATTAGGGATGTTTTTCCCTTTTTTATGGACCCTCCTTTTAGCAAGTGCACTGATTGGCTTTTCCTCTATCGGTCTCATTTATCCCTCTTATCGAGAGATCATGTGACCCAGAGATATAAAGCTCTGTGGAGATGTTTCCTCTTCCCTCATAGGCAGACTCTGGGACAAGAACCAAATACTGGTCTTTTTGGCCCCTTTTTGATTAATTTAAAAGTTTCAATCTTAGCCATCCAGTAAGCTAATCTTAAATTGAGAACATTGGGCTTTAATTTATAAACTTACAGTGGCCGGGGTCTGTGGTACCTATCTGTCTTGATGGTTTTTGAAGGTCAGGTGTTTTGAAGTTTTCTGTTAAAGAAAGGCTGAGAGCATTTAGCTGACAAAATATTACAATTACATTGATGTTTCTATAAATCAAGTTTAGCTCCTAAAGAGAGAACATGATATTCTGAAATAATTGTTGTTCAACCATAGCTATACAATTTTTATTTCCTCTTAAGATTACTTGTTCAAAAGGAAGGAAATTAATAAACACAACATTATGGATAAATTACATAGCTTTGCTGATTGTCTCATATACTTATTTAACCAACTTACACAGGCCCTTACATCACTTACATAAACCCTCTTATCTTGAAACATTTCTTATAAATCCTCTTATTTACTTCACTATAAGACATTCTTATCTTGAAACATTTCTTTTTCTTTCTATTGAGTATGGTTTCTACACCTATAACTTTCTAATTTATTTCTCTCATGTGTTAACTCCTTTCTCTGTTCATCCTTTGAAACAATCTTTATAATGATTTGAATTTAGATGAATTATTTTATCTTAATAAAAACATTTTGTTATTTATGGTATTTTTAGTTGGAATAAAAACCTTTGGGCCTCTACATACATATCAATCTTTTATAAACCTTTGTATATAAAATTACACACATCTGGTAACTATTTCATGAGAAGTATGTAGAATCATGCCTGTTAAAGCACATTTAACAGTTAGCATTTTAACCTTGTAAATTAATTAGATGTTTAACAAAGTTAGTTATAAATGAATGATCTCATGTGCCAAAATATGAGACTGAATAGTATCAGGTATTTTCTTTGCTGAAGAGAAGTCTTGGAAAAAGCTTGTGAATTAAATTTGAAGTTTGAGGTACCCTTATTTATTGCGCACTTTGGAAGGGGAAGCGAGGAGCTAAAGAGGCAAAGGTGATTTTAGTAGGGGATGAAAAGAGCGGATTGATTGAATTTCCCATTCTGAATGGGAACTGAGGGACTGTGTCTTACGTGAATGAGAAGGAGAGAGAGAGAGAGCCACAAGACTGAAGGGATTACGAGAGCAGAGGACAGAGGGTGCTGCTATAAGGCAGGGCAAGGGCTAGCCCACAGAGTGCAGCAGCGAAGGCGAACGGTAAAGCTGTGTTTGGAAGGCGGGGCTTGGAAGGCTGTCAGAGGGAATCACGTGGGTTGGGATAAGATGGCGGATCAAAGAAGGGCGGGACGTGGAGCGGAAGTGGAGACAGATTTGGGCGGAAGGACATGGCGGATCCAAGAAAGGGGGAGGGAGCTGAGTCGGGGCTGCACGTGGAGCCTGCGCAGATTCGCTGCGGCGGCTCAGGCAGCCTCGCTTGGGCAGAGCGCGGGTTTAGCTCCTGAGCAAAGACTGTGTGGGGGCGGACAGACTGTACTGCCCCAGCGGCGGCGGTGGCCGGGCAGCCTCACTTGGGGGTGGGCGGAGGCGCCGTTCGCCGTGTGCGGGGCCGGCCCAGGGCTCGGCGGCACGGGCCGGCGGGCGGCACGGCCATTGGTCGGGGCGCCCGCGGCGGCTTTGTGAGCGGCGCGGAGGACGCATGGGGTTGGGGGGGGATTTAGCCCGTGTGCGAAGAAGCGCTCGGCTATCGGAGGGTAGTGGCCCGCGCAGAGCAAGCGGGACGGCGCCAATCAGAGCTGGACCTGTAAGAGAGCAGAGGAAGCGAGCAAGGGGCGCGCTGTGGCTCTAGCGGCAGTGGGCTGGGAGCGCGGACCGGGAGCACACCGCTGCGCGGGCTGCGAGCACGGCGGGAGTGGCACGGAGCTGGGAACAGGAAATTTAGAGGGCGGGGGTAGCGGCGGTGAAGGCACCGGAAATTACGTGGACAGAGAAGGCGGGTCTACAGAGGAGGATTCTGGCGGAGTGATAAGGCTGGGGCGGGGCGAAGGATGAAGACAAAGGAGGGGGAGGATCTAAGCTCGGAAGCCCGCCAATTTCAAAATCTAAAGCCTGAGCTGGGGGTGGGGGGGGGGAGCGGTCTGAAGCAGCCTCCGAGGCTGCTGGTACAGGGGAGGTGCGGCAATTGAGAGGCGTGTCAGCTGGAGCTGATAGGGAAGTTCCCATATTTAGGCTGATACAATATTTTGGAAGGCATCCCTCCCAGAACGTGTATCAGAGTGAGATCCAAGTTCGCTTGCCCAGTCGTCACCAGGTGAAACGAGCCTTGGGACATCTGACCACCTTCCGTCCCGAACGGCAGGTTTAAAAGATGCCGGGGGGCTATGAGCTTACTCCATGGAGGTTTTCGGATTTTTTCCGTTCCGAATGGAAAAACGGAAGCTCAAGCCCGGAGTGCGGAGGGGAACTTTCCTAGCCACACACAGCAGAGAGCCGTAGTTTTACAGCTGGAAATTTTAAAGCGGGCGGATAAAGGTGGGTGGGTGGACAAAGGTGGGGGGGGAGTTCCCGGGGTCCACCGCCGCCCTGAAGGCTTGGGTGTCGCCCCCCCCTGTATAGGCCGCGGGTGAGATTGCCGGACACTCGACGGTCAATTTTCGCCGCGCAGTGGCCAAACAGGTTTAGGAACTCGGTGTGGACGGGGGGCTTACCGAAGTCCAGCGATGCCATGGAAAAGGTGGACAGACGAACGGAGACGGGTTAGACATGCTCCTCCCTCCCGGGTTTCGGCACCAAATGTTAGAAAACTGCTGAAACATAGTTAACTTAGCTGGGAACACCGTGTTAGTGAAATAAAAGGGTTTATTGGGGTGCCACGTGGGCAAGGGTAGGGAAAGGAAGGGAAGGGAAGGGAGGCAGGAACCGAGAGAGGCAGGAACAGAGAGCAGGAACAAGGGGCAAGTTCAGTCCGGGGCTGGCTTAAATAGAGTAGGGGCCATAAAACCCCCTTGGAGTGAGTCCTTGTCCTATAGGCCAGCAGAGGTCGGGGGCGGGGTAGGGGTAGTGGACAAGGGACTTGCTGGTCAGGTTTTTTGGTCACGCTGAGGATCCTGGGAGCTGTAGTTTTTCACAAGGCACCTGGGGAGGTGTGGCCTTCTGCCTGGGAGGTGCAGCCTTCTGCCTAGAATCCAACAATTTTACATTGAAGACATTAACTCTTAATTCAAACCATTCTTAGCAAAGTAATTGCTAAAAAAAATAAATCTGCAATGAAATAGCAATATGTTTCTGTAGAATACTTAGAAAATACACATTCCCCCTTGAACCTACTCTGATTATCTCAGGGCAAGGGCAAGAAATCTGCTTTCTAAACAGCTTTCAAGGTTATTCTTTTTTTTTTTTTTTTTTTTTTGGCCATGTTGGGGATTGAGCCCAGTACCTTGCACATGAGAGGACGCACTCTACCAACTGAGCTATATCCCCAGCCCTCAAAGCTATCCTTATGGAAGGAGTCCACTGGCTACATTTTGAAAAATAATGCCAATTATTTTTAAAATAAAGTTGGTTCTGAGGCTGCAAATGGTCAGTCTTGATTCAAGAAATATAGCTGTGAGGAGAGAGGCTGAGATAGGGACAAAGCACAGCTCATGATTTTCTAAGCCAAGACAGAACAAAAAGAGAGAGAAGGAAGTACATTCAAGAGGATGTGTTTACATATAATGGCAATTATGTAAAATGAAGTCACCTGAGCAACTGGAAGTGCAAGAAAATACAACTTGAGTTATGTTCAGTTGCAGTCAGTTGTACAGTCTCAATGCTAATTGAACGAAGGGAAATCAAGGCCATGACACTTAGACTTTCCTCTGACCATCCTCAAGAAGAATCTTTTTTCTGAGAAGATCCTGGTTTCTTGAATAATGAAGCTGAGTGTCAGTGCAACCTGAGAAGAAAAAAGGTGCCAGGAGAGAAATACAAAGGCAGAGACTGCGTTCTTTCTTAGGTAGTTAGCTTTGACTTTTGATTATCCCTTTACTGGAACTTTGATAAGTATTTTGAGTTTTAAGATAAACAGCATAAAAAGTTCTTGATGTCACATTTATCAGGAAAAACCTAAGTCAAACTGGAAGGACTAAAAAATAGATTTAAAATATAAAGGATGTAAAAACCAAAATATTTTGCATTGTTCTCCCTGCCCCATAGGAGAGATTGAATCCAGGGGTGCTTTACCACTGAGCCACATCCCCAGGCCTTTTTATTTTTATTTATTTATTTGTTTATTTATTTATTTATTTATTTATTTATTTATTTATTTATTTATTTATTTGAGACAGGATCTCACTAAGTTGCTTAGGGCCTTGCTAAATTTCTGAGGCTGGCCTTAAATTTAAGATCCTCTTGCCTTAGCCCTGTGAGCTGCTGGGATTACAGGTGTGTGCCACCACACCTGGCTCCATAATGCTTTTTAAAAAATTAATTAATAAATTAATTTTACAGAAGAATGCATTTTGACATATAGTATACAAATGGAGCGCAACTTCTCATTCCTCTGGCTATACATGGTTCAGAGTCACTCCAGTAGTGTAATCAGACATGTATTTAGGGTCATAATGTCTGTCTCTTTCTACTGTCCTTTCCATCCACAACTGTACCCCTCCCCTGACTCCCCTCAACACAAACCAAAGTTCCTTCATTCTTCCCTATCCCCCTGCCCCACTATGGGCCAGCATCCACTTATCAAAGAATATATTTGGCTTTTGGGTTTTGTGGATTGGCTTATTTCACATAGCATGATATTTTCTAGTTCCATCTATTTACCTGCAAATGCCAAAATTTCATTCTTCCTTAAGGCTGAGTAATGTTCCATTGTGTATAAGTGCCACATTTTCTTCATACATTCCTCCGGTGAAGGGCATCTAGGATGGTTCCATAGTTTAGCTACTGTGAATTGAGCTGCTGCTATAAACATTGATGTGATCATGGCTTAGTAGTAGAGTAGTTGCCTAGCATGCTGAAGGCCCTGGGTTTGATTCCCAGCACCTAAAGAGAGTGGATGGGAAACAAACTTATAGTAGTATATTATGTAGTTAGAGTATTTATAAGATAGGTTATAGGAACTATTAATCTATCTGGTTGGTAATATTTTCCCAGATTTTTTGTATAAGAAATCTGGTTTATCAAACCCATATTTCTGGTTCTTATAGTTTCCCATTTATCATGCCTCTTTTTTGACCATTATTTCTATGTCCACCTAACTCTTCTTTAAGGACCAATTTCATTCTTACATATTCTATAAAGCCTTCTACCCCCCCAACCCCCGGCTTTTTTTTTTTTTTTTTAACCTTCCTTGCAGTACCAGGAATTGAACCCAAGGGTGCTCTACCACTGAGCTACATCCCCTGCCCTTTTTATTATTTTGAGACAGAGTTGCACTAAGTTGCCCAGGATGGCCTTGAAGTTGTGATCCTCCAACCTCAGCCTCTCAAGTTGCTGGAATTACAGTCGTGCAGCATCATGCCCTGCTGAACCTTTGCAAACTATTGATTTTTGCAATTATTTATTTGTTCTGCTCATTGACACCCATTACCTTCATTTACTATACTTTCTGGAATATATTATCTTATTTTGGTAATTGTAATTTTTTTGGTGAATGTTTATCACTGTATTTAAGAACAAGGCTTTAAAAGTAGAGCTAGGTTTCACTGACTATCTGCATAACCTTGGAGTAGTTAAATTCTCTATGGTTCAGTTTTCTCATTGCAAAATGGAGTCAATAATAGTATCTACCACAAGGGATTGTGGATCGAATTAAGGGAGTTAATACATTTAAAATCCTTAGACAAAACCGAGTTCATTGTAAGCACTCAGAAATTGTCGACTCTAAAATTCTAAGTAGATTATACCTTGAGAAAGAATAATGTATCTTTTAATTTTTTTGTGTGGTTCTTGTCTTCAGCTTTTCTACCTCCTACAAAAGCAAGCACACAAGTTCTAGTAAATTTTTCTAAGAATTGTAGAATTTATTGGCAAAATATTCTCATTTTGGACACAAAGTGTTTTGTTCTGTGAGTAGTAAGTAAATGTATCTGTTAGCTGTTTTAAACAGTTATCCCACTCCATTTTCACTCTGAGCTATTGAACGCCTTCTACTTGAATAAAAAGATCACACTTAGTATATTGATGTTAAACTCCTTCTTCCATTGTTTCTATCCCCTTGCCTCTTTTCCTCCCCTCCCCCCTTTTTTCTATTTAACATTCCTTCATTCCTCTCATCCCCCCTCCCTTGCCATTATAATTCAGTATCATCATAGCAAAGGAATTAATCGACCTTTGGTTTTCTGGGATTGGCTGGCTTCACTTAGCATTATTTTCTCCAACTCCATCCATTTACTTGCGAATGCCATGATTTTATTTTCTTTTAGTGCTGGGTAGTGTTCCATTGTGTATATACACCAAAGTTTCCCTATCCATTCATCTATTGACAGGCATCGAGGTTGTTTCCACAATCTAGCTATTGTGAATTGTGCTGCTATGAACATTGATGTGGCTGTGTCCCTGTAGTATGCTATTTTTAAGTCCTTTGGGTATAGACTGAGGAGTGGGATAGCTGAGTCAAATAGTGGTTCCATTCCAATTTTTCCTAGGAATCTCCATACTGCTTTGGAAATTGGCTGCACCAATTCCAATTTGTAGCCCCACCAGCAATGTAAGAGTGTGCTCTTTCCCCCACATCCTCCCCAGCATTTATTGTTGTTTGTGGTTATTTTTATTCTAATTTGTTATACACATTTGCAGAGTACATTTCATTTCATATTACATATAAAGAGCATACTTTTTCAAGTTGCTGGTTTTATATAAAGTATTTTTACAATAATTGTGCCTTCATATGTTGTTTATATTTTTGATAGCTGCCATTCTGACTGGAGTAAGATGAAATCTTAGAGTTGTTTTGATTTGCATTTCTCTAATCGCTAGAGATGTTGAACATTTTTTTCATATATTTGTTGATTGATTGTATATCCTCTTTTGAGAAGTGTCAGTTCACTTCCTTAGCCCATTTATTGATTGGGTTGTTTGTTTTTTTTTTTTGTGTAAAGGTTTTTGAGAGCTTTATATATCCTTGAAGTTAATGTTCTGTCTGATATGCATAAGGTAAATATTTGTTCCCATTCTGTCAGTTCTCTGTTCACCTCACTGATTGTTTCTTTTGCTGAGAAGAAGCTTTTTTAGTTTGAATACATCCCATTTATTAATGTTTGGTTTTAGTTCTTATGCTATAGGGGTCTTATTGAGGAAGTTGGGGCCTAATCCAACATGTTGGAGATTTGGGCCTACTTTTTTTCTCTATTAGGTGCAAGGTCTCTGGTTTAATTCCTAGGTCCTTGATCCAATTTGAGTTGAGTTTTGTGCATGGAGAGAGAGAGCTTTAACTTCATTTTATTACATAAGGATTTCCAGTTTTTTTTTTATTTTTTTTTTTTTTTTTTTTTCCAACACCATTTGTTGAAGAGGCTGTCTTTTCTCCAATGTATGTTTTTGGCACCTTTTATAAAAACTCAAATGGTTTGAAAATACTTTGTGTAAAACCAATGACAGCCGGGCGTGGTGGCGCACGCCTGTAATCCCAGCACTTTGGGAAGCTGAGGCAGGAGGATTGCGAGTTCAAAGCCAGCCTCAGCAATGGCGAGGCACTTAGCAACTCAGTGAGACCCTGTCTCTAATAAAAAAATACAAAAAAGGGCTGGGGATGTGGCCCAGTGGTCGAGTGCCCTTGAGTTCAATCCCCGGTTCCACAAAACAAACAAACAAACAAACAAACAAACAAAAAAACCAATGACTTGGAAAACTGTGCTCTTTATATGTAATAGGAAAGTAATTGCACTCTAAATGCATGTATAAGAAATAAAATTAATTAATTAATTAATTAATTTTTAAAAAAGAAAAAAAGAAAAGATCATACTTTCATGAGCTCCTTTTCTGGCTTTTGTCTTTCATAAAGTGAAGTCTGGTTTTTTACTAATTCTCTTTACACTTCTCATGAAGTGATTCTGCTTATCTTTTAAAAATATAATTCCCCTTATCTGATTTATTTCTTACTTTGGGCCATTCTTTTTTCCATATCGCAGTTTAATAATTTCAGCAACTCACAGGCTATTTCTAGGGGCTCTTAATAGCAGTCTCAAATTAAATCAGATTTAGCTAGTTCATTGACTTTCTCCCCCCTAAACAAATTTACACTTTCTTCTTGTTGTAATGCTATGAATTCTATTATGTTGTAATCTAGGAACTCATTTTTGGGTCTGCTCCTTTCATCTGTAATAATCAGTAATTATGATTTGTGGATTATTTCCCACAGTCTCTTTGGTACACCATATCCTTTTTATTTTGAAAGTTACCATCCTAGGTAAGTGGGACTATATCCTTTCTACAAACCAAGTAACCAGTTTTCCTTCCTCCACACATAATTCCATCCATTTGGTCACTGTCAGATCTGTTTCCTGAAATACTCTTTTCATCATGTCATTCCTTTATTCCACAGTGGTACCATAATTTACTCAGCAACATTCACCTTTCACAACCATTTTAGGACATATGTGGAATGTTATTTTATACTGTCTTTCTTTACAGACTGTTTTGTATTTAAATTGTATTTCCCAAACATTATAAACCGTTTGAAGGAAAAACTTTATCTTAAATTCATTTATTTCATATAATATACCATATACACAGTAAAACTCATTTAATTCTAAGTTTAGTTGATATCACTGAAACCAAAATACCATTTTTTAAAAAATATTTATTTATTTACTTTAGTTGTACACAATGCAATGCATTTATGTTTACGTGGTGCTGAGGATCGAACCCGGGCAGCGCACGTGCGAGACGAGCGCTCTGCCGCTGAGCCACAACCCCAGCCCACCAAAATACCATTTTAATAAAGTGGGAATGATTATTTTTTAATTTTTAACTTTTATATTTGTTGGTTCTCTTTAGTTATACATGACAGTAGATTATATTTGGATATAATTATATAAGTGGGGAATATATCTTATTCTAATTAGGACTTCATTCTTGTGGATGTACACCCTGGTGGGATTAACTATGACATATTCATATAAGTACATAAGAAAATTATGTGAGATTAATTTCACTATCTTTTCTTTTCCTATCCCCCCTCCCTTCCTTCCATTCCCCTTTGTCTAATCTACTGAACTTCTGTTCTTCTACTCACCACCCGGCCTTATTGTGGGTTAGCTTCCACATATCAGTGAAAACATTTGACTTTTGGTTTTTGAGGATTGGCTTATTTCCCTTAGCACGATAGTCTCCAGATCCATCATTTACTGGTAAATGTCATAAACTCATTCTTCTTAATGACTGAGTAATACTCCATTGTGTATATATACTACATTTTTTTTTATCCATTCATCTGTTGAAAGGCATTGAGATTTCATTTCACTCCAGTAAGAATGGCAATTATCAAGAATATAAGTAACAATAAATGTTGGAGAGGATGTGGGGGAAAAGGTACACTTATGCATTGTTGGTGGGACTACAAATTGGTGCAACCACTCTAGAATGCACTCTGGAGATTCCTTAGAAAACTATGAATGGAACCACCATTTGGCCCAGCTGTACCACTCCTTAACATATATCCAAAGGATTTAAAATTACATCCTACAGTCATGCAGACATATCATCGTTTATAGCAGCATAATTCACAATAGCTAGGCTATGATTATCTTATTGAATGATAAAAGAAATGCAATTATTCTTTCATTGCTTTTTGTGAAATTTGAGATCTGGAGATTGGCTGATCGATTAAGTCAGTGGCTGGCTTATTTCAACATCAGGAACTACTGCTGAAGTAAGTATTACCTCAAGTAACTGGGCTGTGTTCTAGTCCAAAATAATCAAAGCCACAATAAGAATTATAATATTATTTATATAAATAAATAAATAATATATAATATGTATATTATATATATATAAATTATATATATGATGTATATAATGATTACATGTTTTCCTCTTTTCATGTTTTCAGTTCTAATACATGAAAATCTGATTCATGACTTACTGGATAATACAGTTGCATGTTATGATTTACCTCTTAAAATACGTCTAGCCTGTGAACTCACCAAATTAACTTTTTAAATTATTTTTATCACAGGTTGATAAATGGTTGCAGGCTATGTTCTTCTACTTGAAACAGATCCCAGGATACCTTATCCCTTGTAACGTTTCCCTTGTTACTTTGATGCTGGATGCAGCTTGGAAGCAGATGTCAAGGTATATCAAACAAAGCTTAAGTATATAGGTATGTTTGCATAGAGACTATACACAGAGTCACTGTACACATGCTCAACAGACCAAAGCAGTGATTTTGGAGATCAGAGCTGGGGAAGGTTTTAAGTGGATAGTAAATTTATTAATATCCTTTAGCCTGAAACATACACAAACAAACCTATGTAAAATCTGTTCCATAGAAAATATGTTTGGGGAAAATTAAATTGTTTTATATTATTTGTTTCTATTTACTTATTCATTGATTTGTCAAGATTAATTGAGATAATTTTAGAATATGAACACACAGCTCTTTCTCTAATTTTTCATCAATTAAAAGAAAAGTATTCTGCTGTTATTATGAATGAAATTTACCTTTTACAATGAAATTTTATAAAATGAAAAACCATAAATGGAAATGTACTATGAGAGCCAGCAAGTTGATTTGGGTATCTTTTTGGATTTTCAGGAAGAAAAGAACTTCAATCTTGCCATTTGTGTTACAACAAGGCCTGGACTTAAAGCCAGCTAAATAATGAGTGCCATGAAAGCAGTTTTGAAATCTAATCGAATTGAACATTTTTTTTCTACTATATTACTATTTTTATACATTTGTGTAGAGAAATTATTTGAAGGGGAAAAACAGAATAAAACCGCTAAAAAGTTTTTATTTTTACAAATTATATTTTAAACCCTCTCACTTTCATTACAGCTTTGTTCAGAATGGTTCAACCTTTGTGAAACACCTTTCATTGGGTTCAGTCTAAATGTGTGGAGTAGGAAAATTCCCTTCTCTTCCACTTCTTCCACCTTCACTTCTGGATGTACCATATAGGTTGAACGAGATCACACACACACACACACACACACACACACACACAAAAAACCCAGCAGTGTTGTGCTTCTCTAGCTGCAGATAAGGAATTTTGTAGAAGGTTAAAATGCATAAGTCAATAGTATTCAAGAAAAAGATTTTTTTAAATTCGTGAGTTTATCCAAGACTGTATGTTATTGCTTAGTAAAATTTCATAGATACTCATAAAATACTAACCATACTATTATTAGTTATAACTGTGTATGAGGCATTTATGTGTTTTTACTGTGTTTGGTTAATCCTTTCTTTTTCATGTGTCTGTTTTTTCCAACTTATGGCATTATTTTAAATAATGTTTAAAAATCATTATTTTACTACCCATTTTCCTATATCTCTTCCCATTTTAAAAATTAAACTTATCTAAAGATCATTTAAAGTTGTCTTATTAGTTACAAAACACAAAACAAATTTTGAATAATTATTATTATGGGGTGTGGGGTTGTGGCTCAGTGGTGGAATGCTTGCCTAGAATGTGTGAGGCACTGGGCTCAATTCTCAGCACTGAATATAAATAAATAAATAAATAAAGTTCCATCAATACCTAATAAAAATTTTAAGAAATCATTATTATTATGCATCTTGATGCTGTCTATTGGACACAAAATACTTAAAGCCATGTTTATTGGCATCTGTTCCTGCAAGTAGATTAAAAACTTGAATCAAATAACAAATATGAGTAACCAAAATAGGTTAAAGAACAGGCTTTCATTTTTGATAAATTTCCATCATATTTCTAGAAAATACTTGATACTTGAGATCACTGAACTTGAGAATTCTCAAAACTAACTTAAATGTGTGAAATTGTAGAAAGTATTGTATACATCTACATGGCTCCCTCTTTTAAATTTAAATTTCTTTAAATTTACATCTGCTCTGATCAGATGAAAAGGCTTCGTGGTACCCAACAACTACAATATAAATTACCTTTTCATTTAGAATGATCATTCTACAAAAGTTGACATAACAGACATATATTTTGCACATAATTTTAGAGAGTTTGCAGACACATTGTAACTCACACGTCTACCCCAGATTTAGAGTAACTATTGTGTGATAATAAAGTTCACAGATTTGCATTTATTTTTATGATTGACATGTATAATTTTTATAATTGACATATGTGACCATCATATATTTATGTTGACATATATTTTTTTCTTTTCTGTTAGGCTTACCTCATTTTTCTTCTGGTCTTTTCCACAGCTCAGGAAGGGATACTTTTATTACACTTAAAGATTTACTGCTGGTTACTGGATGGTATTTAGAAGCCAGGTAAGAGATTGTCTAAAAAGTTGCAATGTAGGTTTATGTCTTAATGTTTTCTGTATGTTCCACAAACTTTTCTTCTCATCCATCTAATCTCAACAGTTGAGAGTATGTTTTCATAATTTTTTAAATTGTATTTTTATAAATGTTCACTGAATAATATAATAAAATTTTAAAGGAGGAAAAATCTTTGAATTTACTGAGTTCTAATCTTTCATATTATAGGTCAGGTTATGTTCAGAATTTGAAAGTTTATTTTTATTAAACAAAATTTTTGACCATTTTATGTCTTCTATAATGAAGTTATTGCTGGCTTTTTTAGTCTTAATGAAAAAAATGATAGTAGGTTTCCTTCTGTTTGTTGCAACATTGGCAGCTCCAGTTTCCAGATTTAAAATAGTGTTTTCTTATGTCACACAATAATATAAATGAATTTATTGAAGGTTGAAAAGAAAGATCTGCAGAAGTGTACTTAAGAATGTTCCACAAGCCGGTATTGACACCATCATCTGAGAACTTGTTAAAAATGCCAATTCTTTGTGCCTATGGTAGACCCCTGAATCTAAACCTGGGGATGGAGAGGGAAAGGTTGGTAGGAGAAACTGTATTCACATCATCTAGCCATCACCAGCTGGAAGTCTGTTTAGTAAATGGGAAATGGAAAAACTCTTTTGGCTATCTATGTCACAGGTGGTTTTCTTCCTCCCTTTTAAGAGGTATTAATGGATCAGAGATATTTTTATTCAGTTTTCATGTGGATGACATTTTTCTGAATGGTCAAGATTGCTAGCACTCTCACCTTTTATTAATTGGGAATGTCATGTGCATACTGACCCTTTTGTATTTTAGAAAATAAAAATTTCCTATTGTGTTATTACTAGACAGACATTAAACTGAGGACAGCGGGGGAACAAGCCCCGCCCACCAGCATCCATTCTAGCTCTGCCCACCCTACTAAGGAGCCATAGCGACAGAACTCTAAATATAAAAAAAGAAACTAACTGATATATGGATACACATTGGGTACATTGAAAGCTCTAATATTGATATTTCCCTAAAAAGTGAGGTTTTGGGTAACCTGTAGGGACCTTATAAGACAAAAGGGCAGAAGCTATAATACCCCAGACTTACCTTGCAAGAGAGGGAAATACATAGTCATCATGAAAAAACAAGGGAGGAAAATGCCCCAAACAAACCAAGATACTATAACAATAGAAGCCATAGAAAGCACAGTAGGTGAAATGTCAGAGAAGGAGTTCTGGATATACATAATTAAAATCATAAGAGATTTGAAAAATGATCTAAGTGAGCAGATACAGGCAAAAATTGATCTCCCACAAAGAGATAAGAGATTAAATACAGACAACCATTGATCATACCAACAAAGAGATAAGAGAACAAATCCAGGTAGCAAAAGATTATTTCAAGAAAGAGATAGAGAGTTTGAGAAAAAAACAAACAGAAATTCTTGAAATGAAAGAAACAGTAAGCCATTTAAAAAATTCAATAGAAAGCATCACCAACAGATTGGACCACTTGGAAGATAGGACCTCAGACAATGAGGACAAAATAAATAATCTTGAAAATAGAGTTGACCTCACAGTGAAGATGGTAAAAAACCATGAACAGAATATCCAAGAATTATGGGATACCATCAAAAGACAGAATCAAAAGACAGAATACATAAAGGTGAGAGTCACAGTGGTATATTGATACATATACATTGAAAAGTTAGGTCAGATCCTTCCACTGTTCCCTTGTCTTGCTCCACATCCCTCCCCTTCAAAGACCCTCCTCTATCCACTGACCTTTTTTCTGTTTTGGTGGAATTCCCTGCCACTTTTATTTTTTGCTTTTCTTTACTTTTCTTTTTATTTTTGGCTACTGTGCACATATGAGAGAAAACATTTGACCTTTCACTTTCTGGGACTGGTTTGTTTCATTTAGCATGATGTTCTTCATCTATTTACTAGCAAATACCATGATTTCATTCTTCTCTATGTCTGTGTAATAGCACTGTTGTGTGTACATATCACATTTTCTTTACCCATTCATTTGTTGACAAGCACATAAGTTGGTTCTATAGCTTGGCTGTTGGTAATTGTGCTGCTATAAACATTGATGTGGCTGCATCACTATAGTATGATGATTATTGATCATTTGGATATATGCCAAGAGTAGAATAGTAGGGTTATATGATGGTTCTACTCCTAAGTTTTCGAGGAATCTTCATACAGCATTCCAAAGTGAGTTACACTAATTTTCACTCCAAACAACTAGACCTATACTTACTCTTATTTGTATTCTTCTTGATGATAGCCATTCTGACTGGAGATAAAAATCTCAATGAAATTTTGACTTGCACCAGAGATGTCAAGCATTTTTTTTCTATATTTATTGGGCATTTGTAATTCTAGAATCCTCCATTCTTATTTTGTCCTTGTCAACCCAGTCATGACCCCTTACCATTGGAAACCAGAGACCACAGAAGCTAAACCCCAATGATATCTTGTATGCACAGGTATTAGAGCCTATGTCTAGTTTAAGTTTTTTCATTGCTTTAATCCCAAGGGGCTTCCTTGAATTCATTGTAAATGTACCTCTGTACTTACAGAGAAAAACAAATGACAGTTATACATTGTGTTTTACAATGAAAAAAAATTCATGACCTAATAAGACTTAAAGAGGGTGTGAGGAATGACAGCCGACTATACTCAGTGTCTGCTACATGTCAAGGAAGGAGTTTTAACCACATAATTTTTAGTACTCACCCTTTGACAAATGTCTCTCACCTCTTGGACATTGTCAAGCATCAAGAAAATGTGTTGTCTTACACAACAGACATATGAAAATTAATTTTCTGAATATCATTCTTATATGACAAAATACTGGGTCACAGACTCGTGTAACCTTTTGTCCTTTCTTTTAGCCCTTTGCAAAGAGCTTGTGACTTTGTAAAGGAGACACTAAAAGGGATTTGTTTTGTTCTTTGAGCTCATCTATAGAATTGGGAAACAGAGAAGTGTCTATGCTAACAGAGAAGTTATAGGATAATTAAGTCAAGTAATATAGAACAAGCCTGGCATATAATATTTGGTAAATAAAATTAGTTCATCAACTCAACCGATTCAGAAACAGTCAAGCCTGGCTTTTAAAAACAGTACACAGATGACAGTTGAGGAAGCAACCAGAAATGAATACCAGAACATTGTATATAGTTGGGTCAGATTGTAGAGACTCTTGAATAACTGTTTTAGGAGTTCAAACTTTTTTTCTTCAGCCTTTGAGAATCCATTGTGTTCTGTCTCCTATTCAAGTTATTAATACCAGTAGCTCACAGCAGCTGTGCATTCAGAGAGATAAGTTTTATAAGAAACAGATGAAGAGCTTTTTCAGTGCTGATATCAGATGGATTAAACAGTGATTAATCAACAGACTGATTAAATAACTGGGTTTACTGTTCAGATAAGAGGTTTTGGATACACTCTGCCAAACTGTAATTAACTTAGAAATTTCTGCTGGCCTGCTTATAAGATGATCATGTGATATGCTTTCAAGAACTCTTTTAAGGCCCAGAACAGCAGCTGTGAAGGTATAAGCATGAGTAAGTTCTAATAATTATTAATTATCTTCAAGTATAACAGCAGAATTTTCACTGAAAATAGTATATATTTTTGAAAATCTTTACTTTTTATAAAATTTATATAAACCCACAAGTTTTATTCTAGAAGCCACTGTATGTGAAATGACTACATTTTTTTAATGACTGCTTTTCAAAGGACTATCTAAAAGGATCAGAGAAGAGTTTTCCATTTCTGAAATACACTTAACAAGATATTGAGAGAACTTCCTTGCAATATATCAAATAAAAGAATACTTACTGAGCAGGATTCTTCAAAAAGATACCCAATGCACTGATGTCAAAATAAGAGTTTCTGAAAGGTCAGAAAAAAATAAAGCAGAGATCAAGGAGGACAAAGTGGCCCTAGGGTGGGATTTTCCCTTAAGGTTCCTGCCAATTCCTGGTGGCCTTGAGAGGGAGTTGTAGTTGCTTACAAATACCTGAGACAGCAGACAAGGTCAGGGAGGATGCATGGCAGTTGGTAGATTAGAAACTTCCACAGAAGAGAAACTCAAATTTATACTCTCAATTTGTGAGCTAGAAAATGACTCTGGCAATATTGAAGTTATGTGTCTATCTCAGCCTTAATATAGGTGAAAGAGAAAGGACACTCTCCTAAGAATTCAAACCTGTTTACATCCAAAACCCTCAAGCAAAAAAAAATCAGTTTAAATGTGGTTTCTCATTGTGATGTTCTTAGTGAGTAGAAGCAATGCCAACCCTCTCTGGAAGAAGGCACTTTACTACATGTTTCAAAAAATTCCCATTAATAAATTTCCAAGGAATATAAACCCACAAAAGAAGAAAACCACCAAAGAAACAAGAAAAAATACACTACCTATGAGAGTCAGGAGAAAGAGAAAACCACAAAATCAGATACACCAAAAATGTATAGACTGAATTGGTCAGGTGTACAACATAAAGCTAATTCTTAACATGCTTGAAGAATAAAAGGGAACTGAGTGTACACTCAAAGAATAAGGAATTCAAAACTTGTGATTATTTAAAATATAACCATGAGGAAGTCCTAGTAATAAAATAATTATAATTGGGAAAAGTAAACTTGAATACTTTGGCATAAACAAGATGAGAATCTAATCATCTGAAAAGAATTAGTCGGCTTGATGTTACCTGAAAGGCAGGTCCACAAGTGCGATGCAAAACTGATTTTGAGAGACACGGAGTAGAGAAGAAATCAAACTGGAATTCATAAGAAGATAATTGGGACAACTGGGAGAGGTTATCACCTTTCCATATTGTCAGGACTTGATAGAGTTGATGAAAGACACGAATCTTCAGATTCCAGAAAACAACAAAATATTTTTAAAAAATTGATCTCTGGACACCTTGTAATACATACAGCACCAAAAGGAATGAGAAGACTTGAAAAGTAACCAGGGGAGGGGGAAACACCAGCAAAGGAACGGCACATGAACAGCCAACTACTAGGCAGTGCCAATGGAAGCAGAACAGAGCACAATATTTTGTGTAAAGAAGAAATGTTAACTGAGAATTGCATACTTTGAGCAAATATAATTCAATAAGAGTAAAATAAAGACATTTCAAACAAAAGTTTGAAGTAAATATCTCCTAGAAGAGAAAATGAACAAATTCATGCTAATTCATAGGATGTGTGTGAAAAACAATACTGAATAATAACCAGAACTAAGCAAATTGAATAAAAAAATATATTGTATGATTATACTTATATAATGTGCAAAAATAGATGAAACTAAGCAATATATTGTTTAGGCATGCTTATGTGGAAAACATGCAAAAGCAACAAAATGATTATTACAAAATCTAAACTTTACCTCTCAAGGAAAAGGGGCGAGATAAATGAGGAAGAAAAAATAATGTATCAAAGGCATAGGACTCATAGCCTGTTATCTTAATTTGTAAAATGAGAAAAAAAGTATTCATTTTATTATATCTTAAACTGAACATCTACATTAAGTATATTAGTAGGTATGCTATATCTTATTGTTTTTTAAAAAGTTATAAGAAAGTCATCAAGCAGAAAAATGAAAAGGTCTAGAATGTAAACCCAAAGGTGACAGTATTCTGGAGTCAGCTGGTTAAAACTCCAAGATTGGTATATTCTGCCTCAACATTATCATGTCTGTTGATAAGTGACTCTGAATGATCATTTAGAAAGGGTACTGATGCTAGTCCTTCCTTTGACAAAATCATGAGGTTCTGTGACATGATCCTGAACACAACTTATAGCTACCACTAATTAAGATTCGTTTATCTATACAACTACAAAACATGCAACTTGGAAACAGTTCAGATTGGAGACATTGATCTCTAAACCCTTGACACAAGTTTGTGATTCAGAGGCAATCTTAACCTCATATGAAAATGACTTCAGGCAACATAAAATGGAGTTCTGGCCATCTTCAGGAATTTTCTTCACCAATATCCTACTGATTAAAATAGGAAGACACAGCATGGGGGAGAAAAAGTTTGTTTCTGCGAAACTATTCAGTTTATGAAAAATCATTCATTTGAGCACATATACAAATTTCTCTAAGTTGAGCATTTGTAAGATTTAATAATTGAAATACTAAAGTTTAAAGGCTGTTTTCTCATAATTCTAACATCACTACTCAGTGGCATTCTTTCACATATTAGACCACAAAGATGCTTATAATTACAAAACACCATATAAAAAATGTATTATGTCTTACACTTAGCCTTGACAAACAATTACTGGATCACATTCAACTGAATACAAAAAGCAATCTTTAGGCAAGCTCACCTGGCGGTTGGCGGCAGCCTCCGTGGCGGCAGGGGCGGCGGGCAGGGGCTGCACCCGCGCTGCCGTCGGCCGCCTGGCTCGCCCCTCACGCGCCGCCCGCGGCCGTCCCCAGGAAGCGCGTTGCGCTCCGTCCCGCGGCGGCGGGCGGCGCGGCGGACTCAGGTGTGGAGCCGGCGGCCGCGGGCGACGCCGCCTCCTGCTCCAAGGCTGTTCACCCGGCTGCATTGTGGGAGTTTGACCTCCGCCGCCGCCGACCGCCGCTGCAGCCTGCGTCCCCGCCGCGCACGCCATGGGAGCCGTGACTGGGGACGGAGTGATACGGGAGCGCCTCCTCATTGATGGAGATGGTGCGGGAGAGGATCGAAGAATTAATTTGCTAGTGAAAAGTTTTATTAAGTGGTGCAACTTTGGATCCCAAGAAGAAGGATGTCACCAGTACCGACATATGCTGAGTACACAATCTCAATGAGAAGTTTCAGTGGGCAAAACTTTGCTGGTGTATGACATGCATCTCAGAGAAATGGAAAATTATGAAAAAATTCACAAAGACATAGAATGTAGCATTGCTGGAGCTCATGAAAAAAATTGCTGAATGCAAAAAGCAGATTCTTCAAGCAAAACGAATACGAAAAAATCGCCAAGAATATGATGCTTTGGCCAAAGTGATCCAGCATCATCCAGACAGGCATGAGACATTAAAAGAATTAGAGGCTCTGGGAAAAGAATTAGAGCATCTTTCACATATTAAAGAAAGCGTTGAAGATAAGCTGGAATCGAGACGGAAACAGTTTCATGTTCTTCTTAGTACTATCCATGAACTTCAGCAAACATTGGAAAATGACGAAGAGCTCTCAGAGGTAGAAGAAGCTCAAGAAACAAGCATGGAAGCACATCCTAAGCCACAGGCAGGCGAATCATTGAAAGAGCTACATACTCTCAGTGTGTTTAGAATTTGTTGTGCACTTGACGTATTTGAAGTTTTGCCAGTGGAGTACTTTGTTATTAAATATTAATGCACATCTTATTTATATTTCTTCACACAAAGGAAAATGGCTTCAGTATATATATATTTTTTAATTAAGATGCATTTTTTATTCTTAAAAGGTAGGAAACAACACCCAAAATTGTCTAATAAAATGTCTTCAAGGTACATGTTTGTGCTCATTAGTTACTGGTAAAATTGATTGCCTTATAAAATAAGTGAAGAATGAGAAGTTGGCATTTCTACGATGTACATGGGACGATGGGTCAATTTCTGGAAATTATCACCACTTTAGAAAACGAAGTCCTCGAATAGGCTTCAGGAGGGCCATGAACCTGTGAAATTACATGCACAGTGTTTGTGGTGTAAGTTTACTGTGGGGAGAGGTTCTGTGATGTTAAGAATCACTGGTGTCAGAGGTAATTACAAGATCCAAAAGTAAATCCATAGCATTGCTTTCTCCCTTTCTCTTCTCTCCCTCCCTCCCTCTCCCCCCCCAATCTATCTTTCTCTCTCTCATACTTAAGGAAAGTGGTTGTTAAATGTTTTCTTTTATGTTTCTTCTCTACTGTTTTGGCCTTTAGAAGTCATTTTCAGTCAAAAAATATATTCACAAAATGAAAAGTTATTTGAAGTAAATAATTTAAGATGATCTTGCATAAAAGACCTTGTAATCGTAAAAATTGAGCGAAGGCTGGATCATTTGTAATTTTATTAAGTATTGAATTACATGTGTAGTACTTGTTAGGTTTCATCCTCATCCATTTATTTTAGTTCAAAGACATGACACTTTCCATGAATCATACCTTCATAATGTTACATTTTTATAATTGTAATAAGACTTTTTATATTTAAAAACGAAAGTTTAAAATCAGCTCAGTAGTAGTCATATTAAAAGTATCATAATACCTTTAAAAAAAAAGCAATCTTTATCACAAGGTTAAAATTAGCCTTGGAACAATAAATGCTTTCAAAGCTATTCTAAACTCCAAACTGCTTTGCAACAGTCTCTTTTGAGGAAATGCAAACAAGTAAACTAAAGAACACTTGAAAAACTTCCTGTTCCTGTCCTCTATATTTTTTCAAGTTTAAAAAAAATCCATAAAGCACAATCATGTTATATTTGAATGATTATCAATATGGTTTCATAGGGAAAGGTCTTGTAAATTAAAGTCACCCTCCTTAAGACAGTGATTTCAAACTGCTGGTGTTGGCCAATTAGTGGTCACAAATCAGTTTAGTGAGTCATAAAACAGCATATTTTTTTTCTAATTAATAGAATAAAAGCCTCTAGAGTACTGGCATATAATAAGCATAAATATTGTTTTGTGAAATTTTTGTTCCCTCATATGGAGGTAGGTCTTCTTTCACTCACTAAGTGAATGTACATCTTAGTTATGACCACTGTCAAGTAAGTTTGAAATACATTGACATGAGAGATGTAAATTGAATAAACTCTTTAATGAATTTACAACAAACCATTGTGGATAGCATACTGGATAAACAACACTTGTTTATCCAAGAAAACATTGAAGACAAGTTAGAGGTATATTGAGGTGTTAGGAAATGACTCATGGACTATCATTATGCATGTTGATTTTGTGAGGTACATCTGTACTGTGATTCTCACACTTCAGAGTACATAGTAATTACTTAGGATGCCTGCTAAAATGAAAATCCTGGCTGCTCTTGAAGAGTGTCCACCTAGTGTAGGATTGAGCTCGAGTTGTTTGAGTCTTTAATAAAAAACCAAAAGTGATTTGATGTAGTGGTTCCTCTAGCCACACTACTTCTGTCACTTGTCTTCAAGGAATGTAGCCTAATGGTTCAAAAGAATTTATTTTCTCTGGCTTAAATCCAAGTTCCTCTATTTACAATCTTATTCTTTTTATTCACAAGTTTTTTGTTGTTGTTAATTTATTTAAAAAAAATTTTAAGTTGTAGATGGATACAATATCTTTTTTTAAATTAATTTTTGTAGTTGTAGATGGACAGAATGAATACCTTTATTTTATTTGTTTATTTTTATGTGGTGCTACAGATCGAACCCAGAGCCTCACACATCCACCACTGAGCCCCAGCCCCAGCCCATATTTATTTATTTTTATGTGGTGCTGAGGATGGAACCCAGTGACTCATGCATACGAGGCAAGTGCTCTACCACTGACGTACAAGCCCAGCACTATAACCTTATTCTTGAAATGATTTTTGGTTTCTTTATGAATGCTTCTAAGTTTTAGAAGTTGAAACTTTCCTTGGTATAAAAATGGTGTAAAAATAATTAGACTTCCTTTGGGTCAAGAATGTTTGAGAATTAAGAGTAGGGTCTGAGTTTATCTGTTGAAGGCAACAAAAACCTTGTAGAATTGAATTTTAGGTTCCTGTGATACATCTTATTGAACGACCACCTTCATTTATCAAAATATGCATTTTTATTGTAGATGTAGGGGGAGTGTATAGAGCTTGATTGCAAGTTTAAAAATGCAATGTTTTTGCAGCTTTCAGATTGTGTCCAAAAGACCTTGAATGAGTGGAGTTCACAAATCAGCCCAGGTATGGTCAGGGTAAGTGGAAAGTGACTGCAGAAATCCTGAAGGTCCAAAGGAAAGTGAAGTAAACAGGAATTTAACTTCCTAATTTGGGGAGGGAAGTCAATTAGGCAATGAGCCATCAAACCCCTTGGGGCTGAGTTGATGAGATGACGATCTTATCCAGTTGAATGAAACATAAAGCAAAAAAAATCTGGTCACCACAGGCAACTCTTCAACCTAGACAAGATGATGGGATTCTCTTCCTTCCTTTTTTCTTCCTTTGTACCTTTGTTCGTTCCTTCCTTTCTTCAGTCTTTCCTTGTCTGGGAGGAGGCTTTGCTGGGCCTCCTTGGGGCATGCATGGGGATGACAGCCAAAAGCTCCAGCCCTCACAGGTGGCAGCAGTGGAGGTGGCCTCTGCCTTGGCATTAGGTGGGAGACTATTTTCCTTCCTTCCTTCCTTCCTTCCTTTATTTTTCTTTCTTTCTTTTCCTTTCTTCTTTCTTTCTTTCTTCCTTCCTTCCTTCCTTATTCTTTATTTTTCTTCTTTCTTTTCCTTTCTTCTTTCCGTTTTCTTTCTTTTTCTTTCTTATTTCTTTCTCTTTCTTTCCTTTTTTCTGTCCCTCCCTCCCTCCCTTCCTTTCTTTATTTCCAGCCATGGTGGGAAGGAATCAGGCAGCCTCAGCTGAAAGCCAGGAATCCAGACACCAGAGGATGCCCCACTCGCCCCCGGCTCTGCCCCCACGAGCTCAGACCAATGGCTGGTCTCCGGGGGCGGGGCGGCGGGTAGTGGGACATCAGCCTCCATCATTGTCCTGGAGGTAGCTTTGTTTGGCCTACTTGGGGCATGCATGGGGATGAGGGCCACAAGCTCTAGCCCTCAGAGGTGACTGCGGTGGCATTGGCTTCTGCCATGAGCATTAGGGGGGAGTCCTCCTCTGGAATGCAGTATGGAGTGCCTCAATGAGTGCAGGGTGTCGATGCTCCCTCTGGAGCCAGACCTGGGACTGGACTGCAGAGCTGGCCACCTGCCAGTTGCTGTCCAAGGTCCAGGCAGCCACGTGCTGGTCCCCCAGCAGAGGCAACTGCAGGCGGGGTGGGGTCCTGTGAAGGATGGAACCAAGGCAACAGGCGCCCACGAGCGCCGGACGTCACAAGTGGGAGCCATGGGAACCTTGAGGTTCTGGCGAGCAGGGAACAGTTGGAGAGGGGCGACGCTGCAGCAGCTGCGGGCTAGCCATACTCAGGTGGGAACTTTTCTTTTCCTTTTTGGTTTCCAGGTATTCATGTTCCTCTTTTCCACTGAGCTCTTTTTCCAAAGTTTGGTGGCGTTGCCTGAAATTTCATTCCGATTTGTACCTAGGTAAAGAAACTAACATGTGGTGTTCCATATTTAATTTTTTTTTTTAACACTTCGTGGTTTACTACTTTCGGCAGGGATGGGCGCCTAAGGGTGTAGGGACACACTCCTTGCCTTTCACTCTTAGTGTCCCCCTCTGTTGCATCTCTATCCCACCCCTTCTCTGTCCTTCCCTTGTTACTGTCCCTTCTGTTTCTAGTCACCTTTTCCCAACCATGGCCCACTTCCTTCCTTCCTTCTTTCCTTCCATCCATCCTTCCTTCCTTCCTTCCCTTCTTCTCTTCTTCCTTTCTTCCTTCCTTCCTTCCTTCTTCCCTTGTTTCTTTCTTTCTTTTTTTTTTTTTTTTTTTTGTGGTACCGGGGATTGAACTCAGGGGCACTCGACCACTGGGCCACATCCCCAGCCCTTTTTTGTATTTTATTAGAGACAGGGTTTCACTGAGTTGCTAAGTGCCTCGCCATTGCTGAGGCTGGCTTTGAACTCGTGATCCTCCTGCCTCAGCCTCCCAAAGTGCTGGGATAACAGGCGTGCGCTACCGCGCCCGGCGATCTTTTCTTTTATTACTTTCTTTCCAGCCATGGTGGGAATGAATCAGGCAGCCTCAGCTGAGAAAGCCAGGGATCCAGGTACCAGTGGATGCCCCTACCTGCCTAAGGCTCCACCCCCACGACCTTGACCAATGGCTGGTCTCTGGGGGCGGGGCGACTCGCGGCAGGGGGTGGGCCCTCTGCCAGCAGCATGGTCCTGGAGGTATCTTTGCTGGGTCTCCTTGGGGCATGCATGGGGATGAGGGCCTCAAGCTTCAGCCCTTGGAGGTGTCCGCGGTGGCAGTGGCCTCTGCCATGAGCATTAGGAGGGAGTGGTCCTCTGGGATGCAGGATGGAGTGCCTCAATGAGTGTAGGGTTGCGATGCTCTGTCTGGAGCCTGATCTGGGGTTGGACGGCAGAACTGGCCGCCTGCCAGTTGCCCTCCAGGGTTCGCGCTGTTCCCCCTTTGAGGCGGTTTTAGGTGGGGCGGGGTCCTGGGGAGGATGGAACCCAGGCAACAGGCGCCCACGAGCGTGGGAGGTCACAAGTGGGTGCTATGGGAACCTTGAGGTCCTGGCGAGCAGTGAACAGTTGGAGTGGGGCGACACTGCAGCAGCTGTGTGCTAGCCATACTCAGGTGGGAACTTTTATTTTCCTTCTTGGTTTTCAGGTGTTTATGTTGGTTTTTCCCACTGAGCTCTTTTTCCAAAGTTTGGTGGGGTTGCCTTAAATTTAATTCTGATTTGTACCTAGGTAAAGAAACTAACATGTGGTGTTATTTAATTTTTTTTCTTTTTTCTTTTCTTTTTTTTTTTCAACGCTTCACCTTATCTAGGCCCTGGTGGTTTACTACTTTGGGCAGGGATGGGCGCCTAAGGGTGCAGGGACACACTCCTTGCCTTTCACTCTGAGTTCCCCCCTCTGTTGTGTCTCTATCCCACCCCTTCTCTATCCTTCCCTTGTTACTGTCCCTTCTGTTTCTAGTCACCTTTTCCCAATCATGGCCCTAGGGCAAGTCCTGTAAGCTGCCTGGTACCGAAAACCGGGAGGAAAACTCTCGGAGGCAGAGTAAAGCTTTTACTACTTTTACTTCTACTTTCTTAGAGAGCTTAGAGAGGGAAAGAAAGATTTTTCTTCTTAGCTTAGAGTCTTAGAGAGAAAGAAAGATAGAGCTTAGCTTAGAGAAAGATTAAAGCTTCTTTCTTCTCTCTTCTTTCTTCCTTCTTCTTTCTTCTGTCTTCTGTCTTCCTTGGGAGCCTCGGCCTAACTCTGACCAGTCATTAGTTCTTCTATCTGGTTTCTCTTCTGTAACCACTCTGCCTACGTTCTGGCCGCTCTGATTCTTCTGACCAACCGAGTGACTGCCCGACTGACTGAATTCTCCGTTCTCCTAACTCGGACCGCTTTCACCCGGTTATATACTTTCAGCTTTGCGGGTGCCTATAGGTGCGTCACATACATATCAGGTGGAACTTATGGCTTCCAGCTAGCTGCAATAGCCCTTCCTAATTAGGGCTCCTTCAAAGTCCCGTGGTTACAAAATTGGAATCGATAAGCTGGGAACTTGAAGCTGCTACAAGGAGAGCATGACCCTGTAAGTTGGTTGCCCCAGATTCCCCAGGACCCTGTCCATGATCCAAATCTGGTGTTGCAGACGCAGCTGGGCTTCTGTGGAAACCAAGTGGACCAGGACTCTCCTTGTCTTTGACTCAGACAGGTGTGGTTTATCTCACTTATTTACCACTATCCCTCTCTATGGCAATATTCACACTGTCTTCATTCTTGTAGCTCTACAGTAAATCTTAAAGTCAAGCAGTCTAGATTCTCCAGCTTTGTTCTTTTTACAAATTTCTTTGGCTATTACATATCTTTAACATTTTCATATATGTTTTAGTATCAGCTTGTTATTTTCTGCATAAAATTCTGGAGGGATTTTGGAATTGCCTGAAACTGTATATCATTTTGAGAAAAAAAATTTAGAATATTGAGTTTTGCAATTCTATTCATGTGGCATACCTGTCAGTTCATTTATTTATTTTTTAAATTTCTTTCAGTAGTGTCTTATAACTTTTAATTTAGTATCTTGCATATGCTTTGTTCAACTTATCCCTATGAATATCTTGGGATTTTTTTTGGTTTTTGGTGGTATTATAAATGGAATTGGTTTTTAAAATTTAGTTGTTCAATTATTTGTTGTTAATATATTGTAGTATATTTACTAGTATTCTGTGACCTTGCTATATTCATTTATTGGATATAGTAGCTTATTTTTCAGTTCCTCATGATTTTTTAAGAACATAGATACATCATCTCCTTAAAGTGCTTTCTCCCTTTTCAATTTGAATGCATTTTATTTTCTATCTGCTATATTGCCTAAGCCCTTCAGTAACAATATTGATCTGGATTCCTAGGGGCAAGCATTGTTTGTCACCATTATGATGACTAGGTCTAAGTTTTTTTGTAAATGCCTTCTGTGAGGTAGAAGAAATTCTATTCTATTCTGACTTACTGACTTTATCGTGAATGGGCATGGAATCTTGTTAGATTTTTGTTTGTTTGTTTGTTTGTTTTGTTTTTTGAAATGGTCACATAGTTTTTCTCTAGTGAATGTTAAACTAAACTTGCATCCTGGGACAAAGCCTTCTTAGCCATGGTATTGTTGGGTTTAATTTGCTAATACTGTATTGAGGAATTTGGGCTCAGGTTTTTTTTTTTGTGTGTGTGGTACCGGGGGGGGGGGGGGGGATTGAACTCAGGGGTACTTGACCACTGGGCCACATCCCCAGCCCTTTTTTGTGTTTTTATCAGAGACAGGGTCTCACTGAGTTGCTAAGTGCCTCGCCATTGCTGAGGCTGGCTTTGAACTCACCATCCTCCTGCCTCAGCCTCCCAAAGTGCTGGGATTACAGGCGTGCACCACTGCGCCCGGCATTGGGCTCAGTTTTCTTGTAATGTCTTTGTCTGGCTTTGGTATCTTTTTCAGTTTTAAACATGAAAAGTAGTTGAATAATAAAATGAGAACATTAATCAAGATATTGACTAGAGGTAGAATACAATCCGTTTTAGTCCCCCTTGTGTGTTTGTGCTCCTGTATGTGTGTGTGTGAGAGAGAGAGAATATATTTTTCTGTCTTATCTAAAACTTCTCAAGTGTTTTTTAAACTGTTGGGTTTTTTTGTTTTGTTTTTACAACTTTGGGTTACTAATTTACCATACAGTTGCTTCAGGTATATTCTTTTTATTCATATAGGTCAGATGTTTTCTTTCAAACTTGTCTTATATCTTTAATTTTGTAAACATCTTTACCAATAACAGTGACTGGTTGCCTAGTTTTACTAAATTTAAAAGCTGCCAGAGGTAAACAATGACTTTGATTAAGTAAACTGCAACAGTGATAAGATTTGTTAGGCTTTATTAGTTTATGTCCATTGTTTTTGCAAATTCAATATTCATTCTGCAAATAGTTTTGAGTAGTTCATCTTTTATGTTGTAAAGCACTGTGCTGTGAGTAGAGAACAAATGATTAACAACCAAGACAAGGTCTTAAATTCCCTAAGATTCTTTTCTTAGAGGGAAGATCTGAATTATCTATCTGGACTGTGGTAAGTGCAGTGACAAAAAGTGTAGGATGCTCTTGAGCATCTCTAGGGGATACTGTTCTAGTTTGGTGATGGTGGTCATGGGGCCATGGGAGCAGTGCAGGAATGTTTCCTTGAGGAAGTGATCTTTGAGTGGGATCAGAGTGAGCCAATGAAGGAGAAGAAGGAATTACACAGGCAACTGGATCTGTATGTAGACTGGACCATGAGGTTGACAATAGGTGTTTTTCAAGCTATGGTGTCATGACCCCATTTCATATATAAAGCCAATTTAGGGAGTTCCAACCAGCATTTATAAAAATGAAATTGAATAGCATGAAAAACAATCTGAGTACATCTCATGGATCCTTAGCTAGAATCTGTTTTATGAAAGAGATTCTTATACATTCCACACACCAACATTACATGCTAATGTATAAATACCGGTCATGATGTTGAATTGTTTCATACTGTAGGTTAAAGTAAAATACTGATAGAAGAATGAAAAGGAGGTGTGTGAGGCAGAAGTGTTGAGAGCCAGGAGTGTGACTGCAAATGATATTGCAGAGGCAGGCAAGAGCCATGTCTCTCTCTCTGAGTCTCACAGAGCATAACGTTTTTCCTTGGAAGGGTTTGAGCAAAGAAATGACACCATGAGATTTATGTTTGAAATGTTTACTCAGTACATTTATAATGGGAATGGTGTTCTGGAATGATCATTAGGACATTAGTGGAATAGCTCCAGCAAGAAATGACAATTCACTAATGTGGTAGCAGCAGAAACAGAAGTGGATAGACAAGAGAACTGTAATCACAGGGAAAAATCAAATCTATGGAACTGGGTATAGTATAATGGTACATGATACAGTAATGTATCTTACAAATAATGAAAGCATTGCATAAAACTTTCTACTGTGAATTCAAAGTAGTCCTTAGTAATTTTACATTTTGAAAGAATCCAAATACTTAAGATAAAATATTTGAAAAATCCTTTAATGATAGTGCTATCGCTAATTCCTCAAGTTGTTTCTTTTTGATTTCAAGAAATTTTTAAAAATTGGGGCTTTACTTCTGGAAAGGTAAAATAAGGATGAAGAAGAAACAAACTAAGATTCTCTTGAGTCCCCATAGGGCAGGATTAAATATTTTAACTAAAAATTTCTGAATTTTGTGATCCCTTTTAATCTTCACACCAACCTGTGAGTAAATTGTATAAATCACACATCTGGAAAATATTGGAGCCAGGATTTAAATGTAACTTTTTTTATTCCAAAACATTGCCTTTTTGCTATTCCATCCTTAAATTACCAGAAATATTACTGTGACAATATGCCATTTATTGGTTGAGTCAGGATACATCAGAT
>CM046658.1:122034050-122106920 GCA_025594165.1 Tamias sibiricus
GAAATCATTGGGCCAATAAATGCTATTCAAAATTTGACATCCATGGAAATCCTTTGTTCAGGAATTCAAAAAATGGGGCATGGGGCCCAATGCCCCGGGGCCCACAAATGTACGAGGCATTGTAGGAGGAGTATCCTCAAGCATCCATTCAGATGCTTCCCCGACACAACCCCTATTACCCATCCACTCCCTCACCAGAGGATCAGGAAGAAATGCAGGATTAGACCTCTGTTCCACAGCCCAAATAGTGTTAACACCTGAAATGGGGGTTCAACTGATTCCCACAGGAGTCAGGGGACCTCTTTCCTCAGGGACTGTAGGACTTATTATCGGGCAAAGTCCTCAAAAGCTTAGTAGGTTTGCAAGTGACCCCAGGTGTAATAAACTCAGACTACAAAGGGGAAATAAAAATAATGCTTAGCTCACCCCAAAGTATAAGTTCTGTTAATCAAGGAGATAAAATTGCTCAGCTGCTTCTCCTTCCAAATTTACATCATTCATTTAAAATGAGTATGCCTCAAAAAGGGAACAATAGAAGATTTTGTTCCACTGATTCAAGACCCATGGCTTGCTGGGTTCGAGACTGTACTAGGAGGCCTATGTGTAAAATAAGAATCCAAGGAATAGAAATGGAGGGACTTATAGATACTGGAGCTGATTCCTCCATCATTAATTTATGACAATGGCCCAAACACTGGCCTCTGCAAAAAGCTTCAACCAGTTTAAGAGGCTTGGGATAAAATAACCTCCCAGAAAAAAGTGCAGTAATTTTAAAATGGGAGGATGATGAAGAACATAAAGGAACGTTTCAGCCTTATGTTTTACCTAACCTACCAGTTACTTTATGGGGAAGAGATATTTTACAACAAATGGGAGTGCACCTTGCAACCAAACCTGCAGGTGTTAAATGTGAAAATATACAGGGTAATCTTAACCCTAAAAGAAATCATTATCAAAAAGTACAGGGTAAGCTTGACCCTAAAAGAAATCATTATCATATAGGAAAAAGACATTTTTCTTTGGAGCCACTGAGAAAATAATTTTGAAAATACCATGGCTTTCTGATAAGCCAGTGTGGGTCCCTCAGTGGCCCCTATCTAATGAGAAATTACAAGCGGCCCACCTACTAGTTCAGGAACAATTAGAAGCAGGACATATAGAACCTTCCACCTCTCCCTGGAATTCCCCCATATTTGTGATCAAGAAAAAATCAGAAAAATGGTGATTATTACATGATCTTAGACAAATTAATAAAACCATGCAAGTTATGGGCCCTACTCAACCTGGACTTCCTAGTCCCGTAGCTATTCCAAAAAATTTCCATCTTATTACTCTTGATATAAAGGATTGCTTCTTTTCTATTACCCTACATCCTCTGGATGCCCCCAGGTTTGCTTTTTCCATTCCTTCTATGAACAATAATGGCCCTGATCAGAGATATCAATGGAAGGTTTTGCCACAGGGAATGGCTAATAGCCCCACCATATGCCAAATATATGTGGACAAGGCTATCCAACCCATTAAAAATAAATATCCAAACCTCATGTGTCTACATTACATGGATGATATTTTACTGGCCCACCCTAATCAAAAAATCTTATTTAATATATTCAGTGACGTGGTAGAAAATTAAAAAAAAATATGGATTATATATAGCAGAAGAAAAAGTTCAAACCAGATCTCCCATATTATATTTAGGATTTAAAATCATGGATACTTTTGTTAGACCCCCAAAAATTTTAATAAATAAAGAACATTTAACCACCCTCAATGATTTCCAAAAACTGCTGGGAGACATTAATTGGCTTCGCCCTACACTAAACCTCACTACTGGCCAATTAAAACCTTTATTTGATATCCTTCAAGGGGACCCTGATCCATCCTCACCGCGAACACTGACTCTAGATGCTAGGAAAGCTTTAAAGTTAGTAGAAAAAGCCATTGAAGGAGCTCATTGTGACAGATTTGATTTAACTCAACCGCTGATATTGATTATTATTTCTTCACAATATACACCCACAGGAGTATTTTGGCAACAAGGGCCTTTATTATGGATACATTTGCCCGTCTCTCCTAAAAGCATAATTAAGTCTTATACCTCCATGGTGGCTAAACTTATTCTTCAAGGACTTAAAACTTCTACTAAAATATTTGGCATTCACCCTGCTACTATTATTACTCCCTATTCATCATCACAGATTGAATATTTATGCTTCAACAATAATGACTGGGCGATAGCTAGATGCTCTACCTCTGCAAATTTTGATAATCACCTTCCTAAGTCTCCTATATTATCTTTTTGTATTAATCATCCTATTATATTTCCACAGGTAATAAAAAATCAACCTATTCCTAAGGCATTTAATGTATTTACAGATGGGTCCTCAAATGGTACTGCTGCAATAGTCACTACAAAAGAAAATATGACTTACATAACTGCACACAAATCAGCTCAACTAGTGGAATTGGAAGCTGTGGTAAGAGCTCTGGAAAATTTTAGAGACCAGCCCATAAACATTTTTTCAGATAGCCACTATATTGTACAAGCCGTCCCAAAATTAGAGTTAGCAGGACCAATAGCACCTCATACTCCAGCTTTTAAATTGTTTTATCAAATACAAAAACTTTTGTGGGCAAGAAAAGAACCTCTATTCGTAGGCCATATTAGAGCACATACTAATTTGCCTGGCCCCCTCCATGAAGGTAATCAAAAGGCTGATGAACTTACAAAAACAATATTTATACTTTCAGCGCTACAACAAGCTACTTTATTTCATTCCCAGTTTCACGTCAACAGCACCACCTTGCAACGTAGGTTTAAAATCACAAAAAAGCAAGCCAGAAAATTGTAAAAGATTGTAAATCTTGTATGACACATTTGCCCAATCCTCATTTTGGTGTTAACCCTAGAGGATTAATGCCCAATCATTTGTGGCAGATGGATGTTACTCATGAGCCAAGCTTTGGAAAATTGCGATTTATTCATCTAACCATAGATACATGCTCAGGCATGATTTTTGCTTCCTTACATTCCGGAGAAAAAGTTAAAGGTGTCACATCTCATTGTTTACAAGCTTTTGCTGCATTGGGCATCCCCAAAATGCTTAAAACAGATAATGGCCCTGCATATACGTCCTCATCTTTCAAACAGTTTTACGCAAAATTCAACATATCCCATAAAACAGGCATCCCATACAATCCTCAGGGTCAGGGCATTATTGAAAGAGCAAACCGCACACTGAAAATTATGTTATTAAAACAAAAAGAAGGAAATTGGAAAAGTTCTAAGGACAGATTGGCAGTTGCGCTGTTTACCTTAAATTTTTTAACTTTAGACTCTAATGGTTATTCTGCTGGAGACAGACATTGGAATCCACACCAACAACATAAACCCTTGGTTTACTGGAAGGATGTTCTTTCAGGTACATGGAAGGGTCCAGATCCAGTATTAATTTGGGGGAGAGGATCTGTTTGTGTTTTTCCAAAACACAAATCCTCTCCAATATGGATACCATCTAGATTAATAAAGCAGGTACTACATCAAAATGATCAAGATGTAGTTGTTGAGGAATCAAGATTAATAAAAAAGGTACAAAATCAAGAAGACCAAGATGAAGATATAGAATGATTCCCTCAAAAGTGTTTTTCAAAATGTTTCACAACTCAAGAGTCATTCCTCCCGGCCGGGACGAGGAGATCTCTCTTTAGTGTGCACACAATTGTATTTTTTTTCTTTTTATACATGTCTTTATGTCTGTACATTTGTCAACATTTCATGTTAATGTGATGTCACAAATATATGTTTGTATGTTTGTTCATCTGTCCAGTGTGACGTCACAAAAAACAAAGCGCTTATGAAAAAGAATATATATATATATATATATATATGGATCTAAATAACTTTAATTCATTTTAGGTTAAGAGTATTCAATTTAGGTAAATAATTTTATAAATGAAGGTACTTTCAATTTTGATTATAGGTATCCCTGGGACTTCTCTTTAGCAAACAATATGACTAGTGCTATATAACCTAATATTTTGGTGTTTTGACATAAGATTGTTTATTTGTTATTAACTTCATTTGTTTAATAGCTGATTAATTTCAATTATCTCAACAGGTAAAAAATTGCTGTGTATACAGAGACTTGAGGGTTTCAGCTAACAAATTATTTCTCCAAAGTGCCTTTAGCTTTTCTTTAATCTATCTTTAATACAGTAAATACCCTCAGTCTTTCTTTCTTTTGTTCTGAATATGATATTTTGCCAACTTATGTTTGTGTGAGCTCAAACAACAATGTGTGTGAGCAGAAATCAACTTTAATTTTCTAATCTAATAATTCTGTTTTTTAGTTTGACAACTCTACTCTTCACTCAGTGCTGAAATAACACTGCTTTTCCTTTAATAATTGATGCTTGAGTTTCTAGGTAGCGGGCCCTGAAGATTTGCTAGTGGCATTGTCTAGACATAAAAAAGACGGCTGCTGCTACAGCTGCAGGGAACGTGGTCACCACAAGCATCCCTGCTGCTCAAGCATCAAACAACCTCACCAACAGTGTGGCCTCTGCTCTACATACATGGGACCTCCTACATCAATGTGTTATAACAAATGGAAATTTTGATCTTTCATTGTTTGGGACTTTACGGGACAATGCCTTGCGGACATTTGTCCAGAGAATTCAGTGTGTTACTTGATGAAACTTAGGGCAGCTAATTTGTTTAAACAATTTGATATGCTATACAGTTTGGCTCGTCATCAAAAGGCTTGTTGCCTTAAAGCCACACCATCTCCTCACAATTGGACGACTGTTAGTCATCATACACAGTCGATCCTAAAGGGCTCCATTGGATGGCTGGTTAGCCAATGACGGGTAAGATCCCCAGAGGGGGACAACCTAAGACAGGCACAGTCGCACGGGACAGTATCATGTGGCCGACATATCAACCTAAGACAGGAGTCAAGGGCACAGCCTTGATTATCCGATGACGGGTAAGAATGTTGGTTGCACATAGACGTCCTAGAGCATTACCTCTTTTAAAACAAAAGGGGGGAAATGCAGGAGCCCTGTTTGGGGAGATGGCTTAAATTGCGGTTGACTACGGGCTTTGGACATGTTTGGGCATTGGCGCCTTCCGTAGTCTCACGGGACTTGGCCTGGGATCTTGCGAGACTTGGCCGGAGATGTCGAGGGACTTGAGTGAGATTGCGGAGGAGGTCTGCGCCATTTTGGAGGTTAGAGGAGCGTGGATGGCGTGTTGGGGTGTAGTTAGAGCCAGAGAGAAAAGTTATCAGAATAAAGGGCTGTTTGTTTCCAGTTCGTCTCTAAACTTCTTCCCGCGGCTTCTTTGCTCCAAGCGGCCATCGCTTCAGGCGACTACACATTTTTAATAATATAAATAGCATTTTTAGTTAGGATTTGTTTGTTGTTTATTTTCCTTAGGAGTTTTATACCCTTTAACATCCTCATCTTACACAGATATCCCTTGTTTCACAGATTTAAAATGGTGTTAATTTACAAGTTGAACCACTCCTTCTTGGCAAAAAGAATTTTATGAGTTTTGATTTGTGAGTAGACAATTGAGAGAATAGGAAAGAAGAGGATTGGAAGCCAATCCTCAGTGAGAAAAGAGAAAAATAGGAATAGGATACAGAAGTAGACTACCCTTCAGATAAAAGGATCCTCTCTCCTGTATTACTAAGAACATAATTTAATTTTACTATTGGATTATTGGGTTCAAATGATTTTTGTATATTTTAGAAGGACTTAGATTATATTGTATACAGTTATGTATAACCTGACAAACATTTAATGACAATTTTACTATATTGATAGCCGTCTGTCAGATATTAGATATAGATCATGAATATCAGATACTGCTATCTTTGTGAAGCTTGCAACCTCTAATACATTCCATCAGATGTTGGCAGTAAGTTCTCATAGGAATACATGATCCTAAGTTTTAAATTTATTTGGAAAAGTCAGATAGAGTTAGTTAGATTCCTTTTGTTCCCAAGAAGGAACAAACATCAGAATTCCCTGTTATTTAGAGTATAAGAATGGAAGCAAATTTTTGCATTGAAGCTAATAAAATAGTATGACTTGTATAATTCCAAAAATATTGTCATTTTCCATTTCTACTGTTCTAAAATGAACAGCCAGGTAATGGTATCAACAATTTTCTTTTAGGAGACTTTCATCAAAAACTTCCACAATCTGCATCTTCTGGAGATGATTTAGATGAGAGAGAGCCACCTTTCCCTACAGAAGCTGGTATTGTATTGCATTCACCTGAATGGAAACCCATTAAACCAGTTGCAGTAGTAACACTCATGAGATTAGAAAGATAGTATAATTTTAAAGAATCATTATTTGGCTCTGTACTAAACAAAAGCATCAAAGAATAACTTAAATGTATCTCAATAATTATATTCAAGTATTAATTGACAATGTAATAATCAGTTATTTAAAATATAAACAGAAGAATAAGCAGCAGGTTTAGGGATAGTAGCTTAGTGGTAGAATACTTGTTTATCATGCACAAGGTCATAGGTTTAATTACCAGCACTACAACATGAAACAAAAAAGAAAGAAGAAAAAAAGAGAGAGAGAATAAGCAACAAAATTAGTAGATCTAAAATATATTGGCATGGTATTAAGAAAGTAGGCTAGGTATGGTCTTCTTTGATAAACCCAATACAGTGGCTTACTGTTAAAAGGGAGCATGCCTGAGAAAGTCTGAGAAATCTCCTTCTAAAGATAGAGTATAAAAAACCAGACAGGAAGAGCAGATTAAGTGTACCTCTTGAGAATAAGGAATGTTGTGGGTGTTGAAGGATTCAAAAGTAAAGTCAGTTACCTTAATGACTCAAATTAGACTGTCATAAATTAATTTTGTATATTTGATACCTGCAGATGCCTGTCTTGGCATAATTTCTCAAATTAATGGAATACCAACATAATATTAAAATATCACTAGCTAGTAGTACCTGTAATTTTATAATGAATAAAGAAGAGCTTTATCCTTAATGTAAATACTTCTACCATGCTAGCCTCATGTAGCTGTTTTTCATTGAAGCATTTGTAGTATTTATATGCCACCTATGCACATACTTCCCAACTCTGTGAAGGACATGTTCATAAAAGTATAAATATGCTAATTCTTTTTTCTTCTTTTTTTCCTGGCACTGGGGACTGAACCCAGAGCACTCTGTCAATGAGCTGCCATCCTCAGCCTTTTTCATTTTTTATTTCTCACTAATTTGCTGAGGTGGGCATCAAACTTGTGATTCTTCTGCCTTAGCCTCCTGAGTTGCTATGATCACAGGTATACAGCATTGTGCCTCGCTTAAATTTGCTGATTCTAAAAACATTATGCCATAGTATCTTAAAATTATTTTATTGGTTTGATGGTGGTTGTTACAAATAAAATGATGAATAAAAGTGAGTGTTGTATAAAACATCTATAAATGAGATGTTTTCTCATGTTAAAATTCAAAATAGAATGCGGATCCAAGATGGCGGATTAGAGGAAGCCGCACTTCAGGGCAGCTCCGTGGAAAGAATCCAACAAAGCAGATAAATTGCCTGTCATCACATATATATAGGTTGAAAATACCGATCTCCTGGATGATTTGATTACCACTACCAGAGAGAGAAAGAGACAAGCTGTCTGCAGCAGCTGGAGCCACGAGGCTCCTGCAAAACCGCCTGGGTGGTGCACAGGCCGTGCGAAACAAAGTCAGTGTGGGGAGACTGCGCTAGTACTTCAACCTCAGCCAAACTCGCGGCACACCAGCGTGAAACCTGCGATAAAAACCAGCGATAACAGCCAGCGGAATTGGTGCTGGGGAACCATGGGAGACCGTGGGTCGACAACATCAGTTCAAATCCACACTCTGCCAGACGTGACCCTCAGTAGTAGGGCCCCGGACAGAGTGGCGCAGAGATCAGTGAACAGCGAGCAGGGGCAGAGTGGAACGGGCCACAGTCCGAAGCAGCGCTGTCTGCACCACAGTCACAGTTGTGGCTTCCCGGTGCCACTTCGGCAGGGAGACATCCACCCAACGGCTTTGAAATCGATTGGCGAGGATACGGGAATCTGCAGAGCTGCTGTTGACTGGAAGGAGAGCACCGTCATCTTTGAAAGCTGCAGTGGCTGACTCAGACAAAGGGGAGGAGACGGAGAGTGGTGGCTGCAGCCATCCAGGGACCCTCCAGCTCTCTGAAGACAACGCACAATTGGGTGAGGCTCGGGTGGTCAGCAGGGGAAGGCATTTCTGAGGCCAGTGCAGCGGCCACAAGAAGCTGCAACTGTGGGTGGGCTTGGGGAGGGGGTGCCTTCTGGAGGGTCTCCTTCCTGGTGCCATTCATCAGCTGACAAACACAACCCCCCTGGGCCACTCCTTCACTGAACCGTACAGCCACTGGCCTAAGATGCAGCCTTGATTTCACTAACAGGATCACAGACTGTCTAGAAGTGATCCAATAACAATTGGTTTGAACTGGAAAGGAAAAAAAAGAGGGGGGCTTCCCAGGGCTCGTTTTTTCTGAGACTTGGAGTTCGACTTTTTTTTTTTTTTCCTTTTCTTTTTGTTGGTTTGCTTGTTTTGTTGGATTGCAGGGAGGGTTTTTTTTTTCTCTTTCTTTTTCTTTTTTTGGCTTTGTTTTGTTCTGCTTTTTTTTTCTTCCTTCCGCATTGATTGTTAGTGTGTTTGTTTGCTTCCGCTCCTTTTTTCTTTCCTTCTCTTCTTCCTTCTCACTCTTGTATCTTTTCTTCCTCCTTCATCTTTCATGTTTACATCCTGCCAGTGCATACTAAACAGAGGCAAAAACAAGTTATACGCAGAACTTGGGATTTTTAGAACCGGTGCAATTGAACTGGGTAGCAAAGTAGTGTTATATATAGTTTACTCTCTATTTCCTTGATTCTCTCTCTCCTCTCTCTTACACCAATTCCTACTCTTTTATCATTTTTTTCTTTTCCAACTTACTTTATATATAAATCGGTCTTTCCACCTAATTGTCAACTCCATTCTCTTTCTTCCATCGTCTACTGATACTAAACCACTTCCACTAAACCACTTCAATAGATATCTCTTTTCATACTTTCCAAGAAAGAACAATTCAAGACACTTCCTTCTTTCTAAACATAACACCTCTGTATCTAATACTTGAAGCTATAAAACCCTATCAGAAGCATACAGAGTAAATTGGAAATAATATCTGGGTTAACAAAATCTGTACATTGTGATCAAACTTGGATTTTCTGAATAGAAAGTGTTAGGTTTTAAAAGTGTAAAGGAATTATAAGGTGATCTGATAGCATTGTACTACAGGAACAACATAAGGCTTTAAGGTAAAATCGAAATAGTCAAGGTCCCACAGTGCAGGAAGAATAGACACACAAGCAACATGAAAAAGCAAGGAAAGAAAATGACACAAACAAATCAAGATACCTCATTGGTAGATGTCATGGCAAGCACAGTTGGTCAAATGCCAGAGATGGAATTTAGAAATTACATATGCCAAATGTTTATGGAATTTAAGAATGAACTCAAAAATGAGATGAGGGAGCAGGTACAGGAGGCAAAAGATCATTTTGACAAAGAACTCCAAAAACAAATACAGGAAGTAAAAGATTACTTCAATAGGGAAATAGAGGCTCTAAAGAGAATCCAAACAGAAATTCCAGAAATGAAAGAAGCAATAAACCAAAATAAAAGCTCAATTGAAAACATCTCCAACAGAATAGACCACTTGGAAGAAAGAACCTCAGACAATGAAGACAAAATATATGTCCTAGAGAAGAATTTAGACCATACAGCAAAACTTGTTAGAAATCAAGAACATAACATCCAAGAATTATGGGACAGCATAAAAAGACCAAACTTAAGAGTGATTGGCGTAGAGGAAGGGGCAGAGTTTCAAGCCAAAGGAATGAATAATCTATTTAACGAAATAATTACAGAAAAATTTCCAAACTTGAGGAATGAATGGGAAAACCAAGTTCAAGAGGCATACCGAACACAAAACAAACAAAATCTCAACAGATCCACACCAAGACACATTATAATGAAAATGCCTAATACACTGAGCAAGGAGAGAATACTAAAAGCCACAAGAGAAAGGAAGCAAATTACATATAGGGGGAAACCAATCAGACTATGTTCAGATTTTTCAACCCAGACCTTAAAAGCAAGAAGATCCTGGAATAGCATATTTCAAGCTCTGAAAGAAAAGGGATGTCAACCAAGAATCTTATATCCAGCAAAATTAAGCTTTAGATTCGAAGATGAAATAAAAACCTTCCACGACAAGCAAAAGTTAAAAGATTTCACAACTCGAAAGCCAGAACTTCAGAGCATCCTGGGCAACATTGTTCATGAAGAAGAAGAGAAAGATGATAACGAAAATCAACAAAGGGAGATATTAAACTAAAGGAAATACCAACCAGAAGAGAAACCAAATCAAGCTAAAGACCATAATTCAAATAAAAATGGATGGGAATAAAAATCACATCTCAATAATAACCCTGAATGTTAATGGCCTAAATTCACCAATCAAAAGACACAGATTATCAGAATGGATTAAAAGAAATGACCCAACAATTTGCTGTCTCCAAGAAACACACCTCATAGAAAAAGACATCAACAGACTGAAAGTGAAAGGCTGGGAAAAGTCTTATCACTCACATGGCTGGCGGAAGCAAGCAGGGGTTTCCATTCTCATATCAAATAAGGTAGACTTCAAACCAAAACTAATCAAGAGGGACAAAGATGGATATTTCTTATTACTTAAGGGAACCATCCATCAACAGGATATAACAATCATAAATCTGTATGCCCCAAATAATGGAGCACCTACATTCATCAAACAAACGCTTCTTAAGTTCAAGAGTAAAATAGACCACAACACAGTTATTCTAGGGGACTTCAACACACCTCTCTCACCAATGGATAGATCATCGAAACAAAAGCTAAACAAAGAAACTTTAAGCCTCCTCAAAACAATTAACAATTTAGACCTAACGGACATATATAGAATATTTCATCCCTTAGTAAATGAATACACATTTTTCTCAGCAGCACATGGCTCCTTCTCCAAAATAGACTATATATTATGTCACAAGGCAACTCTCAGCAAATATAAAAAAAATAGAGATACTACCCTGCATGCTATCGGACCATAAAGGGATGAAATTGGAAATCAACGACAAAACAAGGAACAAGAAAAACTACTCCATCAACTGGAAGCTAAACAACATGCTACTGAATGAACAAGGGGTTGAAGAAGACATCAAAGAGGAGATCAAAAAATTTCTAGAGGCAAATGAGAACACAGATACATCATATAGAAATCTCTGGGACCCTATGAAGGCAGTAGTAAGAGGAAAATTCATTGCACTGAGTTCATTCCTTAAGAGGAAAAAAAACCCAACAAATAAATGACTTAACATCACACCTCAAAGCATTAGAAAAAGAAGAACAGACCAACACCAAGAGCAGTAGAAGACAGGAAATAATTAAAATCAGAGCAGAAATTAATGAAATTGAGACTAAGGAAACCATTCAAAGAATTGACAAGACTAAAAGTTGGTTCTTTGAAAAAATAAACAACATTGACAGACCCTTAGCGATGCTAACGAAAAGAAGAAGAGAAAAAACTCAAATTACTAACATTCATGATGAAAAAGGGAATATCACAACAAACACTTCAGATATACAGAATATAATTAGAAATTACTTTGAAAACTTGTACTCTAATAAAATAGAAAATACTGAATGCATTGACAGATTTCTAGAGTCATATGATTTGCCTAAACTGGATGTGGAGGCTATACACAATTTAAACAGATCAATTACAAGCGAAGAAATAGAAGATGTCATCAAAAAGCTACCAACAAGGAAAAGTCCAGGACCTGATGGGTTTACAGCCGAGTTCTATAAGACTTTCAAAGAAGAACTAATACCAATGCTCTTCAAACTATTCCAAGAAATAGAAAAAGAGGGAGCTCTTCCAAACTCTTTCTATGAGGCCAATATCACATTAATTCCAAAGCCAGGCAAAGACACATCCAAAAAAGAAAACTTCAGGCCCATATCTTTAATGAACATAGATGCAAAAATCCTCAACAAAATCTTGGCAAATCGGATACAAAAACATATCAAAAAGATAGTGCACCATGATCAAGTGGGGTTTATCCCAGGGATGCAAGGCTGGTTCAACATTCGGAAATCAATAAACATAATACACCACATCAATAGACTTAAAGACAAAAATCATATGATCATCTCAATAGACGCAGAAAAAGCATTTGACAAAATACAACACCCCTTTATGTTCAAAACACTGGAAAAACTAGGAATATCAGGAACATATCTCAACATTATAAAAGCTATATATGCAAGTCCCCGAGCTAACATTATCTTAAATGGAGAAAAATTGAAAGCATTCCCTCTAAAAACTGGAACAAGACAGGGATGCCCCCTTTCACCACTGCTATTTAACATAGTACTGGAAACTCTGGCCAGAGCAATTAGACAGACAAAAGAAATTAAAGGGATCAAGATAGGAAAAGAAGAGCTCAAATTAGCACTATTTGCTGATGACATGATAATCTACCTAGAAGACCCAAAAAACTCTACCAGAAAACTTTTACAACTAGTAAACGAATTTAGCAAAGTTGCAGGATACAAAATTAATACACATAAGTCAAAGGCATTATGTACATCAGCGACAAAGACTCTGAAAGGGAAACGATGAAAAATACCCCATTTACAATAGCATCAAAAAAAAAAAAAAAATACCTGGGAATCAACCTAACAAAAGAGGTGAAAGACCTCTATAACGAAAACTATAGAACACTAAAGAAAGAAATCGTAGAAGACCTCAGAAGATGGAAAGACCTACCTTGCTCTTGGATAGGTAGAATTAATATTGTCAAAATGTCCATACTACCAAAAGCATTATACAGATTTAATGCAATTCCAATCAAAATCCCAATGTCATTCTTCAAAGAAATAGAAATAGCAGTCATGAAATTCATCTGGAAAAATAAGAGACCCAGAATAGCCAAAGCAATCCTGAGCAAGAAAAGTGAAGCAGGGGGCATCACCATACCATACTTTAAATTATACTATAGAGCAATAGTAACAAAAACAGCATGGTATTGGCACAAAAACAGACTGGTGGACCAATGGTACAGAATTGAGGATACAGAGACTAATACGTATAATTACAGCTATCTTATATTAGACAAAGGTGCCAAAAATGTACAGTGGAGAAAGGATAGCCTCTTCAACAAATGGTGCTGGGAAAACTGGAAATCCATATGCAACAAAATGAAATTAAACCTTTATCTCTCACCATGCACAAAACTCAATTCAAAGTGGATCAAGGACCTAGGAATTAGACCAGATACAATACACCTAATAGAAGAAAAAGTAAGCTCCAATTTCCAACATGTTGGATTAGGCCCCAAGTTCCTTAATAAGAATCCTGTAGCGCAAGAATTACTACCAAGAATTAATGAATGGGATAGATTTAAACTAAAAAGCTTCTTTTCAGCAAAAGAAACAATCAGTGAGGTGAATAGAGAGCCAACTAATTGGGAACAAATATTTAATACATGCACATCAGATAGAGCACTAATCTCTAGAATATATAAAGAACTCAAAAAACTTTACACTAAAAAAACAAATAACCCAATCAATAAATGGGCTAAGGAATTGAGAAGACACCTCTCAGAAGAAGATACATGATTAATCAACAAATACATGAAAAAATGTTCAACATCACTGGCAATTAGAGAAATGCAAATCAAAACTACTCGAAGATTTCACTTCACTCCAGTCAGAATGGCAGCCATCAAGAACACAAGCAACAATAAATGTTGGAGAAGATGTGGGGAAAAAGGCACACTCATACATTGCTGGTGGGACTGCAAAATGGTGCAACCGTTATGGAAAGCAGTATGGAGATTTCTTGGAAAACTGGGAATGGAACCATCCTATGACCCAGCCATCCCACTCCTGGGTCTATTCCCAAAGGACTTAAAAACAGCATATTACAGTGACACAGCTATCTCAATGTTTGTAGCTGCGCAATTCACAATAGCTAGGTTGTGGAACCAACCTAGATGTCCCTCAGTAAATGAGTGGATTAAGAAAATGTGGTATATACGCACAATGGAATTTTACTCAGCAATAAAAGAAAACAAATTAATGGCATTTGCAGGTAAATGGATGAAGTCAGAAGACATAATGCTAAGTGAAGTTAGTCAGTCTCAAAAATCCAAGTACCAAATGTTCTCTCTTATATAAGGAGGCTATTTCAAAGTATTGTTGGATGGGGGTACATAGGAGGATTAGAGGAACACTAGAATGGTCAAGGGAAGGGAGGGTAAGGGAGGGAGCAAGAGGGGAGGGAGGGGGAGAAAAGAAAAAAAAAGGTGGTTGAATGAGACGGATATCATTTTCCTTAATGCATGATTGAAGACCTGAATTGTACGAATATACTTTGTATACAAACAGTTGTATGTAAAAAGATACTAAATATATGCACTATGAGTTGTTCATATTAAAAATTATAAAAATAAAATTAAAAAAAAGAAAAAAAAAAATCAAAAATAATAGATTTTGGTAATATAGCGATAATACCAAAATCTCAAAATTATTGCAAGTACAATATTATGTGATATATATATGTATATATATATATATGTATATATATATATATATATATTTTTTGTCATTTTACCCTTCTTATATACTAACATTTCTGTTATAAGGACCCAGTTCCCTGGGAGAATTTACGAAACCATTCCTGTCAACAACAGTTGTCAGTCATACGTTTGGAAAATTGAGATTCCCCAGGAAATGTAGACATTGTGAGGACATTGTAGTATTTCAAGGTGTTAAATGTAAAGAGGTAAGATCTTTTTGGAATCACATTGGTCACTTTATTTTTTTGTATATAATTTTTTGTTGTGATTTTACTTATTAGGAGATGTGTGTGTGTTCATACACACATATACGTATATATATATAAAATTTGTAATTTGTACTCCTAGGAATTAAATTCAGGTCTTGCACATGCCAGACAAGCATTCTACCCCTAATCAAATATCCCCAACCCTTTTTAAATTGTGTGTCAAAATGGGGTCTTGCTTCGTTGGGCTGGCCTTCAACTTGTGATCTTCATGCTTCAACTGTGCAAGTAACTAGAATTATAGGCATATGCTATCATACCTGGCTCTACCAATACATTTTTAATAAAGTCCCACAGTTTATACTTTGTCTTGCTGTTAAATGTATTTCATAAACCACAGTGAGACTTTTTAACTCATTTTTATTGTTATTAGTCTGCCTGTAGTTTGCTTAGTTGTGAATAGTTTTAAGGTGAGTTAATCAGTTTTAAACTATCATTTTCTTGTAGTGTTCCCTTGTGTGTCATCAGAAGTGCTTGGAGAAGTTAGTCATCTTTTGTGGTCATCGGAAACTTCGGCGCAAAACACAGTTATTTTGAGCAGAATTCAAAAGAGCTGCCAGAAAGGAGCCAGATGGCATTCTATCTATACTGAAACTATGCGTTTCAAACATTGAAAAGAGAGCCTTGTGTGTAGAGGTATGTTGTTAACTCTTAAAATTCTAAAAACGTAAATGCCTGTGTGATTTGTTTTAATGAAGAAGAGACTTTAAGAAAATCAGTAGTCTCAGTTTTTAATAACTGAATTGATTCATATTTATTTGGAAAACATTCATTTATTTGACTTTAACTTTTTTTTCCTAAAATACTAATAAAAATTGAAGTAGATACATCAAATATGTTTAGATGTCTACATTTAGCCCTTTGAAATAAAATAGAATTTTTGCACTTTTTTTTCTTTTCTTTTCAAGGGGATTTATCGGATCAGTGGCAGCAGAGCACAAACTGAACAACTGTCTCAAGCTCTGCAGAATGGAGCACATTTGGTAGATATGTCCAAATTTAAATCACTTGACATCTGTGAAGTATTAATGTCATATCTTAGACAGGTAAAGTTTTTATTCAAACCTTCCATCAAAGAAAAAGAGCAAATGTATGTTTTATATTTCATATATTTTCATTGGCATAGACTATGTCAAAGTCTTCCTTCTTTTATTAGAGCATTCTATTGATACATAGTAGCTAGGTTCATCCTGACAATTTCATACATGCATGGATTTGACTCACTCCACTTCAGTCCTCTTTCTTCCTCCCTTCTTCCCCCCACTCCATTGCACTGATCCTCCCATGTTGATGTTTTTCTCATTAGTAATGTACAGATCATAAAATGTATATATAAATGTATATAAAACATACGTGAGGTTTAAAGAACAATAATAATAAAACCAAATTCATTTCCCATCACCCCACTTAAGAAAATAAAATATTACTATCCCTGCACAAGACTTCCATGTACCTCTTCCATGTTGCAGCCTCCCACTCCACTTTGGAGGTCTCTCCTAAACATGTTAAAGGAATAAACATTTCCTAAACATAAAGGAATAATACTCATTAAGTTTTTATTTCTTTAAGTTTTAGAACACTGACTTAAAAGCATAAATGTAACTCTATACATCAAGGCCAGTATTCAAAGTGTTAGGAATATTTAGTAAGTACAACAGTATCTAGATTATAGTCTAGCTTTGCCTTCAATGATGTTTCAAAATAGCTATTTTGAGAAGTCAGTAGGCAAGGCCATGAAGTTCATAATATTTGGGGCATCAGGCATAACTCTTCCTATAAGGTGGGTATTAGAAGTCCAGCAGGAATATGTTCAGGGAGTGAGTGTCATATATTGTCATTTTCTGTGCTCACCATTATGCCTGCAATCTGCAGGAATAGGTCAAACACACACACACACACACACACACACACACACACACACACACATCTGTGGGGTAAAGTAAGTGACATTGTTGACTTTAGGCAGCAGCTTACTTAGGGATTATAGGAACTTAATCAGTGCACTGTCATGAGCCCATTACAAAGAGATTTGGGGCAGACCCAGATGGCTTTCTATCCTTGGGTGAAAATGAAGAGATAATGACAGAGAGAATAGTGCTGATAGTCCATGATCTGTCCCTTCTCTGGAGTTCTTTGGCTCCTTTGCAGATCCTTTTCAATTTGGTTATTAGCTGTCATCCTGAGGTCACTCTCCTCTCCTCTCTTTTGTGATGGAACACCTGTCCTGTTTTCCTTGTTTTAGGGTTATTCTGTTTTGGTTATGTCTGTCCTTTAAGCAAGGTGAAGTAGGATGAAATATTTGAAACTTTGATCATCCATAAATGTCTTTTCTCCTCCCTTGACAGAAATGGAGTAGTGTAGATAGTGTGGAAGCTTTAGAATTGTAGGCTGGAAATTCTTTTCCCTTTGAATTTTGAAGGCATGGTTTTTAGTGTGCTCTTCACACCACGAATCCTCATTTTTTCATTCCTAACTCTGTATGTGCCATTGTTTTGAGTCCCCAAAAGCTAGTAGAATCTCCCCCGCCTCCCATTATCCTAAGATTTAACAATGATATACATTGATGTGGATATATCTCCATCCATTATTCTGGCCACTCCATGAGCTCTATCAGTTGTCAGTGCTTTAGTTCTTGGAACTTCTCTTGATTTTCATTGCCCATCCACCCCCTGCTCTGTCTTTGTACTTTCTAGCTGAAGCTCTTGTTTGGATACTCAATAACCCATACTGGTCTCTAGTTCCTTTACCTTTCCTCTATTCTTCTTCTTGTTCAATAACTTTCTATGACATTTCCTCAGCTTTATCTTCTTGACTAATGTAAATTACTCCATTCCTGAGATCATGTTTTAATTTTCAAGAATTCTGATTTTCTATTCCTTTGATAATATATTTTTAGTGGCTATGTCATGCTATTTTCCTGTGGATATTCATAGATTTTTCCTTATAAGTGTTCTTCTCTCCACTTAGCCTCAAACCCTCTGTAGAAATATAATGTGACCCTCATATATAATATTAAATTTTCTATACCCACATAAATTTTAAAAAACAGGTGAAGTTGATTTTAATATATTATTTAACACTTTGAATATTCAGTATTTTAAAATTATGGGATATTTTATTTATTTCTTTATATTTGAACTCTTAGTCTTAGAAATCTGGTATCTATTTTTCACTTAGAGCACATCTCAATTTAGATAAGTTGTTGTATTTCCAGTACTCTTTCACCATATTTGACTAGTTGCCAGCATATTGGCAGCATATTTTTAGACCTTCATTTGTTCTTTTTCTACCCATTTTGATTTTTGTCTTTCATGGTGTTTATTATGTTAGAGTTTGGACTTGAAATCTGTTTGGAAGCTCTTGAATACATCAAGGCTTTTTAAAAATTTTGAACTTTGTTATCATGTGGTCTGTCTAGGTAGGTCATTTGATATATGCCTGATTACATGTCTCTAGTTTCCTGCTCTTGGACTGGTTTGATACCCCCTGGAAAGGTGTTTTCCTTGCCTAAAGATATGGTACCAATACTGTGGGAGCCAGGGTGGCAATGATGATTGCAGGATCTGTGCATTCAGTGTGCACACAGCCAACAAATCCCCATTTTCAGACAGTCACCTTTCTGGTCCTTATGTTTGGCATTGCCCCCATTCAGAGAGCCTCTGTGTCGCATTGCCCAGAGAAAATATATCCAGATTTTTAGGGAAGAGGTTGCTCAAGAACATGGAGTAGAGACAGGATTCTATAGAGAGCTAGGCTTTCTCAGCTCACCCACCTGCACCCAACCCCAAGATCAGAGGACTTGGTACTGATCGTCCAAGTCCCTTTAGGATCTGAGAATCAGGTTGAGTGATAAGGGGTCAGCTTTCTTGGAACTGTTACATCAGGACGTGTTCATCTGATCTTCTACTTGTGAATTGTTGCTTTTTGTTTTCTCTATTGTCCTAGTCCTTATGGGCCTACTGTATTTTAGTGGGGTTGCAGGAGGGTAAGAAATTAAGTATAAATTGCAGGATCTACAATGTTAGCCCAGGAAAGCATTAATAACTCCTTAATACATTTTATAGACCCTCAACTGAGAAATGGAGGTTGATACTTTTGAATGGCTGTCTCATAATATGTCATGCTTTATCTCTTTTATTAGCCAGTCAGGCAGAGGAGATGAATGGGATCCAATACTATGAACTTGCATTCTGTTTTAGGAATTTTGTATGTCTAAGACTTTCATGTGGGAAATTGTGCTCAATTCTTGCAATAGTGTTAGAGAGTAGCCTTCATTTTACTCATTTACCTAAAGCTCCAAGAGATTAAGTGACTTGCATCGGATCTCAGAATGGTGAAGATAGAAACTGATTACAGGGCGACACCCTAATATTCCACAGATATTATAGGACATGAAATAGCCAAAGGTACACTGAATTTTCTATTGCAGATCAGTAGAAACATTGAAATTCATTATGGCAGTGGACATTTGTTACAGGAATGTTTTCTTTTGATCTAGTCCTGGCAAATCAGGCTGTTTTCAAATTTGATAAGATGTTGACAGTATGTTTTTGTAGGTAATATTATCTGGTGCTGATCTTCCTTCTGGCCCAATAAAAACATGGGCCCTATAGCACTTTGGTATTTTTACCCCTTACCAATAAAATCTGTGCCTTTTCTAATTCTTTTTATTTATGTTGAACATGATCCTAGGTTTGTTTCAATAAAACAGCTGAAGATCATGCTATTTGGAAGGGGGGGCAGATGTAAATATAATGTGTTTAGGATATAGATAAGAGTTTTAAAATCTCATCATGAAGTTTAAAGTTTAAACTTCATTTAAAGTTTAGAGTTTAACTGGTTATCTGTTAACTTGTTTTTTAACATAAATATAATTTATGGTGAAGATTTTGATTTGCTTTATAAGTCATCTCTCTAGCAAGCACATACATTTTATGGGCTGGGGATGAAGCTAAGTAGAAGAGTGCTTGCCTAGCGTGCTTGAGGTCCTAGGCTCAATCCCCAGTACTGCATAAATAAATAAAATAAAGATTAATTTTAATTTTTTTTAATCTAAAGAGACATTCTAAGTCATTTGAGTATCTCACTCATAGTTGCCTTTAACAAAAAAAGTAGATTTTTAAAAAAATATTTCTTTTAGTTGTAGATGGACACAATACCTTTATTTTATTTGTTTTAATTTTTATGTGGTGCTGGGGACCGAACCCAGTGCCTCATGCATGCTAGGCAAGCCCTCTACCCCTGAGCCACAACTCCAGCCCCATTAGAAGATATTTTTAATGTAATTTTATTTCTATAGCTTCCAGAACCACTGATTTTATTCCAATGGTACAAAGAATTCATGGACTGTGCAAAACAGATACAACATATCAATAAAGAACGGGAAACAAAAAAGGACAAAACATCCCCCAATACGTGTGTTGAAATACACCAAATTGTTCTCAAGTGCAAGGACCTCGTTAGGCAGTTACCAACAGCAAATTTTAATAGTCTTTGTTACCTTATTGTACATCTTAAGAGGTAAGAATTTTTATACCATCTTAACCATTTTTAATTGTACAGTGCAGTAGTATTAAGTACCTTTATATTGTTGTAGTCTTGCTTTCAAAATGATTGTTTCATTTTTATGATGTTTTTATTCTGTGTTGGGAAAGAAAGACAAAGACATTCACGCAGCCAACATTCTTCCCTCAGATGCCTCCTGCGTGCCAGGCTCTGCCTGGGGAAACCAGGATGGAAACACAGGGTTTCTGCTGTTTGTGGGCTCATCATCTTGGGGTACAGACCTGTACATAACCACAGTACAGCACCATTCTTTCTCTAGTATCTGTGCACAGTGTGCAGGCATGCAGAGGAAGTTTGGAGGTAGGGATTAAAGCAGAGGAGGCAAGCCCTTGAGTCAGATTTTAAGAACCAAGTGGTGATTTGGTAGAGAATGTGCAGAAGAGCATACTGGGCAGAGAGTAACAGACATGGAGAAACAAGAGAGCATTTTGCATTTGGAAAATATAATTTCATGAGGCTACAATATAGCAAGCAGTAGCAGGAACTGAGCTACCTACAGGCCGGATAAGAAAATTGTACATACCTGGCAGATGAATTGACCATATTGTTTCTGTACCCACTGAAGAACATGGAGTCAGGAATTTCACATGCTCAGATTTGCCTGCTAGATCTTTCTGATAGCAATATGAAAAATGGGTTAGAGGGGAGGCCTTCTGTAATTCAGGTCTCCTTCTTATTTACAGTTTATTTTTTATGAGTTCTAATCAATTATACATGACAGCAGAAAGCTTTTGGATCCATTGTACACAAATTTATTTCTCTGGTTGTACATGATGTAGAGTCGGAACAAAAATAGAGTCATACATGCATCTAGGGTAATGATGTTTGTCTCATTCCACCATCTTTCCTACCCCCAGGCCCTCTCCCCTTGGTCCAATGAAAGTTCCTCCATTCTCCCCGCCCCCAATATGGATCAGCATCCACTTATCAGAACATTCAGCCATTGGTTTTTTGGGATTGGCTTACTTCGCATGATATTCTCCAACTCCATCCATTTACCTGCAGATGCCATAATTTCATTCTCTTCTAATGCTGAGTAACATTCCATTGTGTATATATACCACCATTTCTTTATCCATTCATTTATTGAAGAGCATTGAATTATTCATTATTTATTCATTCTATGAAGCTACTATCATCCTGATACCTAAACCAGGCAGAGACACATCAAGGAAAGAAAATTTCAGACCAATGTCCCCGATGAACATAGACGCAAAAATTCTCAATAAAATTCTGGAAAATCGCATACATAAACATGTTTCAAAGATAGTGTACCATGATCGAGTGGGGATTATTGCAGGGATGCAAGGTTGGTTCAACATATGGAAATCAATAACCATAATTCATCACATCAATAGACTGAAAGATAAGAATCATAGGAGTATGCAGAGAAAGTTGATGCAGAGAAAGCATTTGACAAAATACAGCACCCTTTTATGTTCCAAAACACTAGAAAAAACTAGGGATAGTAGAAATATACCTCAACATTGTAAACACTATCTCTGCTAAACCTAAGGCTAAAATAATTGGAGAAAAATTGAAAGCATTTCCTCCAAAAGTTGGAACAAGACAGGGATGCCCTCTTTCACTGCTTGTATTCAACATAGTCCTTGAGACTCTAGCCAGAGCACTTAGACAGATGAAAGAAATTCAAGGGATATGAATAGGAAAAGAAGAACTCTTTCTATCATTATTTGCTGATGACATAATTATGTCCTTAGAGGATCCAAAAAACCCTACCAGGAAACTTCTAGAATTAATAAATCAATTTGACAAAGTAGCAGGATATAAAATCAATACCCATAAATCAAATGCATTTCTATACATCAGTGCTGAATCCTCTGAAAGAGAAATTAGGAAAACTACCCTATACACGATAGCCTCAGATCTCTTTGAATAGTCATAGCTATGAAAAGCGCCTGGCACAGTGGTGCACGCCTGTAATCCCAGCACTTGGGAGGCTGAGGCTGGAGGATCATGAGTTCAAAGCCAGCCTTGGCAATGGTGAGGCACTCAGCAACTCAGTGAGACCCTGTCTCTAAGTAAAAATACAAAAAAAGGGCTTGGGATGTGGCCCAGTGTTCCAGTGCCCCTGAGTTCAATCCCTAGGACCAAAAAAAAAAAAAAAAAAAAAAAAAAAGCAATGAGTGCATGAAGTAAAGCCAGAACATGGAGAGTGGTAGTAGAACAGAGAGATAGATGTTCAGGAGAGAGAATCATCTAGGCTAGAAAACTGGCTGTGGAGGGCTGGGAGTGTGGCTCAGTAGTAGAATGCTTGCCTACCACATGTGAAACACTGGGTTTGATACTCAGCACTGCATAAAAATAAATAAATAAAATAAAGGTATTGTTTCCATCTCCAACTAAAAATATTTTTTTTTAAAAAAAAGAAAGAAAGCTAACTGTGGGCTGTGAAAGAAAAATTGACAGTGATGTTTCAGTTTCCATTATAAGAAACTGGGAGTATATACCACATACAAAGATGGAGAAATTTTAAGGGGTACTTTTTTTCCTACTGCTGGTAAAATTTCTATAGTTCCCTCTACTTATGTAAATTTTATCCTAATGTAGTACTCTGAAACTCAGTTTGGTGTGTGGTAAGTATTATAATCAAACAAATTATTCTTTTCCTAGAACCACCAAACTCGACCTTTGACAAATGTTGTGTAGACTTCTGTAGCCCATGTTTTCTCTACTCTTCTCAATTTGTAGTAAACTACCATTAAACTACCATCTATCCTTAGAGGATCCAAAAAACTCTACCAGAATACTTCTAGAATTAATAAATCAATTTGTCAGTGTAGTAGGATATAAAGTCAATACCCATAAATCAAATACATTTCTGTACATCAGTGATGAATCCTCTGAAAGAGATGTCTAATAGGCAAGTCTCGTACACTTAAGTGTTCTTTTTTTCAGGGTAGCAGACCATTCTGAATTAAACATGATGAACCCAAAAAACTTGGGGATTATATTTGGACCATGTCTTATTAGGCCAAGGCCTACAATGACTCCTGTCACCATCTCCTCCCTTGCCGAATACGCAAGTCAGGTCCTGTTGGTCGAATTCCTCATTACCAACTCAGAGAAGATCTTTGATGAGTCCACAGAGCCACAAAATATCACATGTAGTAAAGGTGTTGTTGCACTTCAGGTTAATAAAACCTGTCCTTTAAAACCTGTGCTATCACCAGAACATTCCACATAGTCACAATATTTTTCTTCAAACAAAGTGAGTTTTGACTATTACAGAATTGCATTAGAACTTTGTGATGCTTATAAGTTAACAGTCTTTGACTGTTTATTTTGAGGTGTCTTTGCTTTTTTAGTTTAAAATTTTTCTTGCTTTAATAGGATATCCACACTACAGAAAGTGAAAGTGAAAATTTTGAACCAGCTACATCATTTGCAGAATCAGAATGCAAGCAAAATGCATTGGAAAAATGTGATGCATGTCTCATTGGTGAGTGGTCATGTAAAAGGTATTTTGCATATTTTCAAACTTTGCAAATAAGTTGCAATTAAAAACCAAGGTGAATGAAGTTGAGGGAAGTTCAAACTTCAAAGTTTTATTAGCTAACTTTACTAGCCATTGAGAAAGTTTAATGAATGTCCTTTAAATAAATATCATTTTTTTTTTGTTTCTTCCTTGTGAAGAGATATTTTGGAATTCCTAAATCTTTTTTTTTTCTTTTGTTCTCCTTGTGAAATTTTACATTTTTACTTCTTGTCATCAATCAAAAGTCAAGGCAGAAATAAACTGGACTTCCTGAAACTCAAAAAAGTAGACTTCTAAAGTTTTTTTTTTGCTGTACTTTTACCTATGGCCTACCTTTAACACATTACACACATGTGTTCCATTTTCTTGGCTGCAGTCCTTTTAGTCATTGTTTTTCTGATCATTTTATTGCAGTGAATGGTTTCTGTTGAGGTAGTTGAAAGGCTTCCATTTGTTATTGCATTACTAGAGCTGAATTGCAATTTTTCAAAATAGGGCCATATATGTTAAATTTGATGTATACAATTAAAAGTCAATGAGTATAGCCTGAGAAGTCAATGACCTATCTGCTAAGAAAAGCACTGGACTCACTGATTCCATTTATCTGATTTGATCTTATTAGCAGTTCTGTGCTATGAACATTAGCCTCATTTAAGCCATAGCTAACAGTCTGAGGATGGGTAATAATACCAAGGGTCATGTACCTAAGTTATTGTTCATTCAGGATTTGAACCTTGTCCTGTCTCATTCCTAATCTAACCTTGTTTCACTGTCCAGTGAAATTGGATTCCTGCTTAGGTATAGTAATAACAATAAATAACTTTTAAATATTTCAAGGTTTCATTACATACCAGGTAATTCTAAATCTTTTCTTTTTAGAATATGAAGACCACTTGATAGCATAGCTCCATATAGGGTCTTTCTTGACAGAGGAAGGCAGGTAGGGCTGGTGCAATGGACTTGCCCAGGGCAAAACTGGAGCAGGAGCTGAGCCAGCACCCAGGAAACTGGCTGCAGAGCCTGCACTCTTCTCTATTGTGCTAGAAGTTCTTCTGCAAAACTAAGAATGCTCTGGTGCTTACCCTCCAACCACAACAGCTCAGCTTCTTTCTATAGAGAAGGATGGCAAATCACAGGAGCCCTGCAAGGGAACCAGGGAAGAGAGAGGTCAGCAGCCCCAGGTGAAGAAGGAGGTCAGATGAGCTGCTGACCTGCAAGTGATGCTGGTGTGCCCCTGTCTGCAAACCACTGCCCAAGGATGTAGAGAAGGACCAGGCAACAGGGACAAGGACCATTGGCTATGAACAGGGCCAGTAGCAAAGCCATCAGACCAGTGTCCATGCGCACAATTGTCTGATGTTTCTCAGCAGGGAGAGGAGGATCATGGCCAGAGGGCTGCACCTTTCTAGCAGCAGGAGCATCCTGGGGTAAATGCAGCAAAGATAGAGTGTGAGGAGCTGAGGGTTCTAGGTAGAAAACAGGGACCTTGGGACCAGACTAGAGGAGAAAGAGAAAGAAGTGAATCTGGAGTCACCAGTACCAGTATGGCAATTCTGACAACTCTTCAACCTTAATTTGACCAGGGGATGTTGCCATGTATTACTTGATCAGCCGGGAGAGCATCCAACTTCTCCCTGGTGTGTTGCCCTCAGTATGAACAGAATGTAGCAGGAAAGCAGATGAAGTGAGCAGGCAAAGTCCTTGGGATTCATGACATGCCTTTGGTTGGTGTATAAAATAGTGTTAGTGTTCTGAGGTTACCAGTGTCTGCCTGGTGAAATCAAGACAGTCTTAACCCAGAAAATATTCATTCACGGGTAGTATATTAAAACAAGCTACTTCAGAAAGCGTTTTCTTTTTTGTTTGTTTCATTTTGTTTTAACATGATGTACTTTGTGGCTATTTATTGTATTGATTTAGGTGAATTTTTAAAAGTAATGCTTTAATTCAAATGTACCATTAATGCTGTATGAATTTGTAATTCCTCTGTATAGATGACTGAGAATATCATTTTGGGAAAAATATAGAAGACTGTGTTGTTTTAGAGAGTGCCCATTCATAACTAACCACACTCCCTTATTCACCAAGCTCCATGAATTTAAAAGAAAAAAATGTTTCTTTTTCAGGTAACAAAGAAGTTGAACCATCATCCCAAAAGATGGAGGATATGTGTAAAACCACTAAGCCGCTTAATCTGAAATCTGATAGGGCAACAAATGACACACACAGGCATATACCAAGCACCACGATTAGACCTTTAAGTTTGCCTGTAGATAGGTTACTTCTTGCAAACTCTCCTAGTGAGAAAAACAGCAGAAATGTGGGAAACATAAATTCAGACAAGTTTTGCAAGAATCTTGTCTTTGAAGGATTTAATAGAAAAGATACCCCTACTACTGTTTGTTCCAAATTTAATGACTTTTATCAGCAGATTCCACAAAATCCTCAGGGCCAAAAATGTGAACAAAAGAACTTAACTGTCAAGAGTGCAGTGGTTGTGCCAAGTGCACCCCAGGAAAAAGTTACAATGAGCGTCAGGGTCAGTGGTAACCATTCCAGCAGTGCCACACAGCCCAATAAGCCAGGCAGATAGCAAGAGAGGTGCCAGAGAGAAGGTCCTCCGATTCCTACCCTCTGGCTTCTGCCAGAGCACCCAAAATCCTGCAGCCCCAGCCCTGGGCAACATTTTACATATCATGTACCCCCACCAGCAATGTCAGGGGGACTAGGAGAGACCAGCTTCACCTTCAGCAGCAGTGCCTCCTAGCACAGCTCGTACTCCCTTGCGTCATGTGGAGAAATCAGTTCCAGCTGCAGACAGCACATCAGCTTGTCCTTTGCAGCCAGGTGCTAAGCCAAAAGACAACTCTGAGAACAGGCTGCCTGACATGAATCCAGTGTGCCAGAGACCCAGGCTAAAACAAACAGAAGAGTTTGTAGACCTTGAAGTTGAAATGCCATAATTTGTGTAAGGTTGTCAACATTCAGTTTTCTTTTTTGTTTTGTTTTGTGGTATTGTGTTTATTTTTTGAAAGAGTGTTTTGACAGGACCCCTTTTCTATAGGATTGCCAAAGTGTATATTTTGCCTTTTATCCTTGTATTGTGTTTGCTAGTCATATATAATGATAGTGCCTCACTGGAATTGTTTTTAAATTTTGTGTTTTTGAACTTGTACATAAAATAAGTATCGTAATTTTAAAGTTTCAAATGATCTTCCCCATAAAATGACCCATTTAAATGCATCCCTAATGTATGCTATTGTTCTCAAGATATAGGTGTGGTGGGGAGAAATGAGCTTTATTTTGGAGTGAAACTAAGTGCTTATTTACACAATGTTTCTGAATGCAAGTTCCTGAAAAATCTTTACTGGTATAAATACATGTTTTCCCATACACTATTACAGTGCATCTTTGACCACTTGTGTTGTTACAATATGTATGTAAGCTTTTATTTTTCAATTAGCAGTTCACTTTATGTAAATATTAATTACATAATGGTCCCAAAAGCTTGCAAAGCTGTATCTAATTGCATTCTGATTGTCAGTTTTTACATGTGGTAGTCAATAAAATTGTACAAAGAAAATGCACTGAAAATTCCAAAAAGTTTGGAACTGTCATAAAATAAAAATGTATACAGATAAAGCTAAGGGCTAAAAAACTATCAAATGTATTAAAAACATCTAAAGCCAAATCAGATATAACTATATAATATAAATTATATTATCATATTATGTGTTATTATAATATACAATAATTTACATAATATAATTTATGTTAATTTATATATTGTAATTTATAGTATATTATTTGTGATAATATACTTGCATTATTTATATTATAATTTATATAAACATAATGTATTATATGAATTATATAATTACATATAAGTTAAATTGAATTATATAATAGCATATGTAATATATAATAAATATATAATTCAAGTTATACACTTTAGTTACATAAATAAACATAAATTATAATATTATGTAAATTATTATATATTATAATAACATAATGTGATAATATAATTTATATTATATAGTTATATCTGATTTGGCTTTAGATGGTTTTAATACATTCAATAAGTTTTTTTACCCCTTAGCTTCATCAGTATAAATTTTTATTTTACAATATTTTCAAACTTTTTGTATTTTCTATAATGGTCTTTAAAAATGCCTACTTCGGAAATTTTTAAATTCAATACATTTTCTCTTGATATTGTGTGGGTTTTGTTAAAACCATTTGTTTTGTATGAAATGTTTTGACTTATAAATCATTTTATGTACTTTTTCCACCTGGACTATCAACCAGTGAAAATGTGTATTTCATTAGAATTGAACAAAAACTTATGTTTATTCTGAGAGTACAGTAAGCCTCGTTGTTTGGAATTTGAGAGGTGTACATGATTGGATCTGTTTCATTTATAAAATACCCATTTTATAACTAGTTCATTTCTGTTATCTTCTGGGTTTCATCGTTTTTGTCTAAAATAGGATAGAAAAGGGACAAAAATAAAGTAGCCTCTTTTTTTTTTTTTTTTTTGGTGGTACCGGGGATTGAACTCAGGGGCACTTGACCACTGGGCCACATCCCCAGCCCTTTTTTGTATTTTATTAGAGACAGGGTCTCACTGAGTTGCTAAGTGCCTTGCCATTGCTGAGGCTGGCTTTGAACTCACGATCCTCCTGCCTCAGCCTCCCAAAGTGCTGGGAAAGTAGCCTCTTTTTGTATGTGTGAACTGTATTGCTGTTCAATGTTTATGTATGACCATGTTATAAATGATAAAAAGTTATTCATATATGTTTATATACACACTTTATGTATATTTAAATTATTTCAAGTTATTGTGGCTTCTCTGAAATTGTTGCCTCTTGGAGTATGAAACTTTTAAGATTATTAACCACTGACTCAGTGGTCAACACTTGGGCTCATATATCACTTGACTATAATATGAAATGTGTTTTATAGCATGTAGACTTACAGTTCTCTAACATTAAGGACTAAGCAGAAATGAATAAACAGACTTCTTATGCTAAAGCCTATTTATTTAGTCTTCATTATACAAAGTACAAGAATCATATTGGTATAAAAGCCTAAAAAGAAAATCAGAGCTAACAATTATTGAGCCCCTTTTGTGTACTAAAACTTTACCAAGTTGAAATTTCACACCAACCTATAATGGGTAAGTAAGCATTTTATTATTCCCATGTTACAGATGAGGATACTGAGGCTTAACTAAGTGACATGCTTTTAGGTTCCACAGATGAAGCAAGCACAACCAAATCTCAAATACAGGGCTGTCAGATTTTGATAGTTAGGCTTGAGGTACCAGTTAGCTTCACAACATTCCTAAAATATAATGGGATCGATATGGAATTGTAGGATTTGGGCCATTCATTTTCTAATTCCCCTAAGTCAAATTGAGCAAACAGTGTTTAAACGTTATTGAGAATAATACTGTTTGTGTGCATACCATTTCCTTTCTATAAACCACCCATGTCCACATGTGCTGGAAGTGTCTTCTCATATCTGATGGTTAATGCCAAAACATTTGCACAAGGCACTGCTGTCTTGGATGCAAAAACAAATCCCAGACTCCTCCGCCCTCAACACCATGGTGCATTAGTCATACAAATATTCCAAGGCTGTTTTTGGTCAGGAACAAAAGACTTAATATTAAGAGTCCTTTAAGTGTATCCAGTAGCTGTGTCCTTAGAGTGAGTGAGCAGTCACCTGTGGTTGGCACAGTGAGACGATGTCATACTAACATCACTGGGCCAACATTCATGCCCAGCATTAGCCTCTCAAGGGAAAGGCTTGCACTCACTGCCAGATGCTGAATCAGGTGCCAGGAGGAGCCTCCTCACCTAAGGCTCCTGAGCCACCTGCCAGGGGACCTTGCTTTGTACTGAGGGGCAGAACTGCAGCCTGCACCAGGGCTTGCACAAATGCTCACATTTAGTGATTGTGGGAACTGATCTCACAGTGGCTGTCTCTTTCTCTTTTTTCATCCTCATCCTCTCCCTTTCTCCTCTTCCTGTTCCTTCTACCTCTCTTCCCTTTTCTCTTTCTTCCTTATTTCATTTAAGTCTGTTTTCTAGCTATTTACAGCTTTATTAAGGTTATGATACATACTGATACTTTCATGGTTTACCATGCAATGTTTTGGTATCTGCACATGCCATGTGATGTTAAATCAAGCCTAGTGATACCCATCACACACGCACGCGCACACACACACACACACACACACACACACACTCAGTTTTGTGTGATAATCAAGCTCTCCTCTCAGCAATCCCTGTTCACACTACTATTAACTACAGACTCTGTGCCAAACCCTGGATCTCCAGGACTAAGGGAAATTTTGTATCCTTCCATCTATATCTCCTATCTGCCATGACATCCCTGTGTCCTCATTCCACTCCCTACTTCTGAGTTTGACTTAACCTGCTCTTCCAGGTTCATCACATTACTGAAATGTCAAGATACCCTTCCCTTTCTAGGCTCAATCAAGTCCCAGTGTCAAGGCCTTCTCTCACATGCTGTTTTATAAAGCAGCATTTCAAACTGCAGAAAGGGTTTGTTGTAGGGATTAGCAACCACCACCAAACTACATCTAATTCATTTAGAGTTTACTTCAAATTATGGAATATTAGGTGACTATGACTCCTTCTTTCATTTAGTACTTCTTACCATAGTGAGAAGAGATTAGATGATGTGCTCTTGGACACTTTGTAGGAAACTGGAGGGGTGTTGCTCAGACCTGGATGGCACTGACTCTGTCAAAGGCAAGCCTTCTTCCTGCATCCATGGTCAGGCAAACCCAGTTCATGCACTGTGGCGAGCATCAGGTCACACAGATGTGGACACATGAAGGGCTGGAGGGCAGCTCTTGGGGGAAAATTGAGAGAACATTTTTAACTTTTGGACAATCATCAAATCCAGGAGAGAGTTACTGCTGTCCAACATGGGGCATAGATCCTTGAGTGCAAGACTGCAGCACACTCTGCCTACAGGACTGTGCCAGCCGAGACCTCATCGCTGGAACCACCCTGCTGTGCCTGCTCCAGTGCTGATGTCCCCAGATCTTCCCTCTTTATCTTATATCCACTTCAGAGGTTTTACCCATGGTTGAGACAATTTGCCAAACAGGCAACTTTTGCAATAGAGTAAAGGTTCCCAGAAATAATGAATTTAGGTAGCAACTGAAGCCAGTGTCTGTGGGAAGCCCACCAGCCATGACACAGGAGAGAAAACACTGCGTCCAGGAGAACATAGCCCAGGTACTTGGTAAGGCCTTGGTCTCCAGTGGCCACTGACCTGCATCTGTCATGGATGTGTCCTTTCTAACCTAAGAAGCTGCCTGTAAAAGGCAAATTTGAGTCATGGCATGAGGACCTCTGAACTGTAAATGATTGCTTAATTTCAGCATTCATCCAATTTGTCACTGCTCTGTATCTCTTAGTTAACTCTGTTGCTGTATTATGTAGTGTTCATGCATGTACATATGTATGGGAGTTGGTAACTTAGACATCAATGACTCCAAACTGTATAAGTCTTACCTTTCTTTTGTACCCAACTTAGATTATTTGTTGTGTCTTAACTTAGTGATGTGTATTTTTAAACTTTTGATTTGAGAACTGATGAGGAGGCCGACTTCACTTAAGGGAACATTTTTAAAGATTTTTGATTGCATTCTTTTGGACAAGCCCTTCTTTTCTACTGCCTATCCCAAGGACAGCACCCACAGGTGGATTCCAGATTTTAGATTTCTTTCTCGTCCATTACTTCATTTAATTTCACTTTTATTTAATGAATGTAAGGTATAGAAAAGTTCAAAGAATGATATGACACACAGCTGTGTCTCTACCATTCAGAATTCATAAATTTGTCACATAATTTTCTAAATTGTATAACAATAGATGCATTAGAAGATAAAAGCAGTGAGGCATGGTAGCATATGCTTGTAATCCCAGCAATTTGTGAGGCTGTGGCAGGAGGATCATGGTTTCAAAGCCAACCTCAGCAAATTAGTGAGGCTCTAAGCAACTCAGTGAGACCTTGTCTCTAATTAAAAATATAAAAAAGGGATAAGGATGTGCCTCAGTTGAGTGCCCCTGGGTTCAATTCCCAGTACCATAAATAAATATTTTATTTTTTAAAATCATAAAATTTATTTGAAAAAAAAAGAGAGACAGAATAGCTAAAGTAATCCTTAGCAAAAATAGTGAAGCAGGATGCATCACAACACCAGACCTTAAACTATACTACAGAGCTATAGTAACAAAAATAACATGGTATTGACACCAAAATGCACACGCTATCCAATGAGACAGAAGAGCAGACACAGAGACAAACCCACAAAAATATAGTTATCTCATTAGACAAGGGTTCCAAAAACATACATTCAAGAAGATAGCCTTTTCAACAAATGGTTCTGGGAAAATTGGAAATCCATATGTAATGAAATGAAATTAAACCTCTATCTTCCATCCTGCATAAATCTCAACTCAAAGTGGATCAAAGACTTAGGCAATAGGACAGAGACTCTGTGCCTAATAAAAGAAAATGTAGGCCCAAATCTTCACCTTGTTGGCTTAGGATCTTACTTCCTTAACAAGACTCCTAAAACACAAGAAGTAAAATTAAGAATCTGTTTTTGGGATGGATTCAAATTAAAAAGCTTCTTCTCAGCAAAGGAAACAATCAGTAATGTGAATAGAGAGCCTACAGAATGGGAGAAAATCTTTCCATAGGCACCTCAAATATATACATCTCCAGGATATATAAAGAACTCAAAAAAACTTAACACTAAAAAAATAAATAACTGAATCAAAAAATGGGCTAAGGAACTGAACAGACACTTCACAGAAGAACCACAATCAATTAAGAAATACATGAAAAAAAGGTTCAAACCTCTAGCAATTAGAGAAATGCAAATCAAAACTACTCTAAGATTTTATCTCACTCCAGTCAGAATTTCTGGCAATTATCAAGAATACAACCAACAATACATGTTGGCAAGGATGTGAGGGAAAAAGTATACCATCCATTGCTGGTGGGACTGCAAATTGGTGCATCCACATGGAAAGCAGTAAGGAGATTCCTTAGAAAACTTGGAATGAAGCCAATACTTGACCCAATTATCCATCCCTCCGTTTATACCCAAAGGACTTAAAATCAGCACACTTCAGTGACACAGACACATCAATGTTTATAGCAGACCAACTCACAATATCTAAACTAAGAAACCAACATATGTGCCTTTCAACCGATGAATAAAGAAAATGTGGTATATTTATACAATGGAATGTTACTCAGACTTAAAGAAGAATGAAATTATGGCATTTTCAGGTAAATGGATGAAGCCGGAGAATATCATACTAAGTGAAATAAGACAATCCCCCAAAACCAAAGGCTGAATATTTTCTCTCATATGTGGATGCTAATCCATAGTGGGGGAGGGGAGGATGAAGGAACTTTGGGTTGTGCAAAGAGGAGTGATAGGAGAGGTGGTTTTGTGGGGATGGTAAGGACAGTAGAACGAGACAGACATTATTATCCTATATACATGTATGATTATACTACTGGTGTGACGTGTTACAATGTACAGCCAAAGGAATGAGAAGTTGTGTTCCATTTGTGTACAATGTGTCAAAATGCATTCTACTGTCATGGATAATGAATTAGAAAAAATTAATAAAAAATAGAAGAGAGACCAGTAGAATAGAAGAAGGTAATCAGGGGGAGATAGAGGAGGGAAAGGAGAGGTACTGGGGAATAAAAATGATCAAATTATACTGTTTTGTTGTGTTCATGTATGAATATATTACAACAAATCCCACTGTTATGTACAATTTAATGCACCAATAAAAAGGAAAAAATAAAATAAAATGCAAAAAACAAAAAGTTAATGCCAGCATGAAATACAAGTCAGAACCTTTATCTTGTATGTAATGGAAAAGCCTATTGTTAACCTTAGTTCTGTTGTGTTCTTAGACACAAAACAAGGAAGAAAATCTCTGCATGCTGCAGAGGGATTGCAAAGGAGGTCCAGTCACAGAGCTGTTTGTATGCAGTGACCCCCCCCCAGTCAAACTCCAATCAAGAAACTTTTTATATGGTTTGGAGATATTTGGACTTTCAATGTTTCTCCCAGAGAGCTGTGAGAACCAAGTGCCAGAAAATTCCACATGATGTGGAAGAGGTATTTCTTGCCAGCTGGATGGAATACCCAGCTTTCTGTAAGCAGCTGAGGACATGCACAATTACCATCTATAAGAAGCTGGCAGTCACTAACTCACTGTCCTCTTCACGCTCTAAACCAATACCTCATGCCTTATTAGATAGTTTGGTACACATTATAATAACACAAGCCAAAATGGAAGTTACGTGGCATTAACAGACATCACGTGGGACCTGAATTCTTGTGTGGAAACTGCACTGTAATTTAGTCTTATTTTGATTTCTCAGGGTGTTGGGTTTCTCCTTTTTTTCCTTTATTTTTCCTTCGCATGTCAACTTTCAGAATATTTTGAGTTTAAAAATAGACTTCCAAGCAATTTCAACCATCAAACGTTTGTAAAATCACATAATAATCATCACGATTATTGTTTTTAAAAGATGAACTTCACAGAGACAATAATATAAGACTATTTGTGTGCCGATAGATTATACCAAAAATCAACACTAATTCCCAAGTTAACACACTGTCTTCATTCTCAGAGGCTTGGCTGTTTAAGGGGCATTCACAACCTAAATAGCTTCTTTTTTACTAGGAAAATGCTCACAACCCATATTGTATATTAGAAATGTAGTCACCATGTTAAAATTATGCAAAATTTGCTCCTTGAGTGCCTGTGGATCCATGATCAGATGGCACTGCACACATTGTCACTCAGGGAGCCCTGCCGAGAGCTTCTCACTCAGGAGGCTGCTACAGTTGGTTAGTGCTCCAGCCAGGGTCTCCTCTACTTAGTTGAGCTAGAGTGAGGGTCATGAGTTCTTAACTGTGTGACTGCAATCCGTAAATTGTTATACAATTTAAGCCGAGTATTCAAATAAGAACAGTGTATGGTGGGGAAAGGACATTTATTTTTAAAGAGTTCCTCTTATATGGCTGTTGTAAGGCAATCTTGTTTTATTCCATTTCATTGTCAACCTCAATCAAGGTCATTTCAGGAGAGGTTTCTAGTTTGCTTCAGCACCAGATGGCACAGAAAATATGGAGGATGGTCAGTGTTCCTCAGGCAGTTGGACTTAGGTGCCTACTGTCTGGATGTTTGCTGGTTCATGGTCCTTCTCCTTCCTTAACTTCTGGATCTATAAGAGTCAAGTGCCTGCTTCTGTTTTGTTTGTTTGTTTGCTTTCTTTTTACTATCTTGCCCACTAATTCAGTCAGCTTTTTTGCTGCTATGACTTAAAGACCTGACAAGAACAATTTTAGAGGAGGAAGTGTTTATTTTGGAGCTCACAGTTTCAGAGGTCTCAGTCCATGGACAGCCAGCTCCATTCCTCAGAGCTCCAGGAGAGGCAGAACATCATGGTGGAAGAGTGTGGCAGAGGAAAGCAGCTTGCATGGTGGTCAGGAAGCAGAGACTCCACTTGCCAGATACAAAATATATACCCCAAGGCCGCACCCCCAGGGAGCCACCTCCTCCAGCCACACCCTACCTGCTTTCAGTTATCACTCAGTTAATCCCCACCAGAGGATTAATTCAATGATTGGATAAAGGTTTTTATAATCCAATACTTTCAATTCTAAATCTTGCATTTTGTCACACATGATCTTTGGGGGGACACCTCGCATCCAACCCATAATACCCACCCTATAACTCCACATTTACACCACCTAAGATCCTCTGCAGGATTGGCAGAGTCCCTAACCCTGCCCATCAGGCCTTCCTACTCTACTCTCAACCACTCCTCTTGTGGGCCTTGCAAACTCTGACCTAGGATGGTAATCAGACTCTTATGCCTAGTTATTGTGTCTTTTCTATGCTTCCCAAGCTAACAAAATTCCACCTCTCTGGATGACAAGTTTTATTGTCTGCGTCCTCCTATGAAAAGCTTTTTTTTTTTTTTTTTTTTTCAGAGCATCAACATCTGAGAAATGAGGTTCCCAAACTTCTCCCTACTTGAATCACAGTTTGCCATCCTCCTTCCTTTCATGAGCTTGGCCAGTTCTCCAAGCCATAAAACCAGTCCCAAAACTCAATAACAACTGGTTTGTTTACTTTCCTGTTCATATTGTATTTTTGCTCTGTTTGCTGTTGTCTTTTACGTCTTCAACAGAAATGCAGGAAATGCCTGGATCTCTCTACAATAACCTAGCTTCAGAGCTCACTTCTCTAACACAAAACCACCCCATAATACACAAGCAGACCTGAACAGAGCCCAGTGGGGAAGATGGCAAGGTGTTTCCCCTGTATCAACATCAAATATATGTGCTTGGTGAATACTTGTTTGAAGGAGCCTATAATCAAGGAGATAGCTAAAGATTGCGGTTAGCTGAGAGCCATAAAAGATGTTCTAGTTTCCACCTGATGTTGATACATTATTCAAAGAATCTTTGTATGCCCGTGAACACTGCGTGACGCACCTGTAAGCTCGAGCTGTAAGCACGTGTCCTTGTTAAAGCTATATGTATATAACTGGGTGAGGTTCGTTAGTGTGTGTGGGGAAGAAGAAGGTGGTGGTTGGAGTTAGAGCATTTGGAGTGATTGCTGGAGCTGGAGAGAGGAGAAGAATAAAAGACCTTTTTTCATTTTCATCCTGCCTCCGAATTTTCCTGTGGCGTTCGCTGCTCCAAGCGACTTCCGCTTCAGGCAGCGACAGGTGGTGGCCCGTACGGGGAATTCGGCGGCAAGGTAAGAAAAAAGAAAATTTAAAAAGATGGGAGCAAATATAACAAAAAGTCGGTTTATAAAATCCATGAATGAAATTTTTGATATTGAGAACTCAGAGGATAGTGAGAAAAGTGAACAAGAAAGCATATCCTCTGACTCAGTGGAGACCAGCAAGGAGAGTAGGAATGTAAATTCAAAAGTAAGATCTGCAAAAGCCATCAGAAGCTTAATAAAATTAGCTGAGGAGTATGTACTCTCCTTAGAAACTGAAACTCAGGATACTAGTGAAAGTAATAATAGTAACAAGGAGCCAAACCATGAAAGTACAGTCTCCTCTACTGAGCCGGTTAGGAATTATGAAGCTAGTAGTGAAGAGGAATCAAAAAGCGATTCGGAGAGCACAGTCTCCAATAAAAAGAACAAAAAGAAATTAAAAAAGAGAAAAGACCGTCAAATAGAGGAACCACTAGCGCCCTCTGCTCCTTCATGGATAGAATCCCTAACAGAAACAATAAAGAGTATTGATCAGAGTGTACGTGCCCTTGAGGTAGAAATTGGCGGCCTTTCAGAGCGCTTATATGCTCTCGAACAACATAGACCGCAGGAGCACCTAGAACTGCCAGTATTTCAAAATGAACAGGGACAAAGATATCACGAGTTCCTAGACTTTAAAACAATAAAGAATTTTAAAGAGGCGGTAATGACCTATGGGCCTCAAGCTCCGTTCACATTAAGTATGATAGAGTCACTTAACACCCTAACCTTAGCCCCCTCAGATTGGAAAAGTCTATGCAGAGCGGTACTAAGTGGGGGACAATACCTAATCTGGAAAACTCAATTCCAGGAACTTTGTTCAGAAATAGCAAAGAGAAATGCTGCAGCAGGTTTCCCTCAACGCAATATAGATATGCTCACAGGGGAGGGTGAGTTCGCCGAACTACAAAATCAGCTACAATACGATCCAGGTGTGTATGCCCAGGTACACACTGCAGCTGTGAAAGCCTGGAAGACAATCTCAGGCACAGGGGATCTGCAAGGCAGCCTATCAAAAGTTATACAAGGGCCTAACGAACCTTACGCTGATTTTGTAGATAGGCTCTTAAAAACAACATCTAGAGTTTTTGGAGAAGTCGAGCAAGCTATGCCCCTAGTTATCCAATTAGCATACGAGAACGCTAATAAATATTGCCAGGATGCAATAAGGCCATGGAGAAGTAAAAAAGACTTATCAATTTATATCAGACTGTGCAAAGACATTAACGAGGCTGTTATCACAGGCAACGTAATTGCTGCAGTGATGAAAAATTCCTCCCCTCAAAATTCCCAAAGGTTTCAACCTAGAACAGGATATTCCAGACAAAATTATTATAATCAGCCAAGATATGCTAAGCAATATCCCCCAAGGGTAATAAAATCAAATTCATACCGTGCTCCAGGCCGATGCCCCAGATGCAAAAAAGGTATACATTGGGCCAATCAATGCCATTCTAGATATGATATATATGGAAATGATTTATCAAGGATTTCAAAAAACGGGGCACGGGGCCCAATGCCCCGGGGCCCACAAATGTACGAGGCACTAGAGGAGGAAGGCCCTCAGATTCAAATGATTCCTCGTCACAGTCCCTCCTACCCATTAACTCCCTTATCAGAGGGACAAGAGGAAGTGCAGGATTAGATCTCTGTTCTACTGCCCGGATGGTCCTGACACCTGAAATGGGGGTTCAGCTGATTCCTACGGGAATCAGGGGACCTCTCCCTTCAGGAACTGTGGGACTAATCCTTGGGCGTAGTTCCAAAAGTTTATTAGGCTTTAATGTTATACCAGGGGTTATTGATTCAGATTATAATGGAGAGATTAAAATAATGCTAAGTACACACAGGGGCATCATCTCCGTAAATCAAGGAGACAGAATCGCACAGCTGCTCCTCATTCCCAGTCTCCATAATTCTTTTAAAAGCATGCCACAAAATAGAAATAGCAGAGCATTCGGTTCCACTGGTTCAGGACCTATGGCTTTCTGGGTCCAGGACTGTTCACGGAGGCCTATGTTCAAATTAAAAATTCAAGGTATAGAGATGGAGGGGCTGATTGATACAGGAGCTGACTCTTCCATCATAAATCTACAACAATGGCCTAAGCACTGGCCTCTACAGAAAGCCTCAACCAGTTTAAGAGGCTTGGGATACAGTAATACCCCAGCTCAAAGTGCTGTAATCTTAAATTGGCAAGACAATGAAGGCCATACAGGAACATTCAAACCCTATGTTTTAAACAGCTTGCCAGTTACCCTATGGGGAAGAGATATCTTACATCAAATGGGGCTACACCTAGCGACCAAGCCTGCAGGTGTTAAGAATAAAAATCCTACTCATAATAAAAAAGGCAAAGGACATTTTTTTCTAGGGGCCACTGAGAAAACAATTTTAAAAATACCATGGCTCTCTAATAAGCCAGTTTGGGTCCCTCAGTGGCCCCTATCCAAAGAAAAATTGCAAGCGGCCCACCAATTAATTAAAGAACAATTAGAAGCAGGACACATAGAGCCTTCCACCTCTCCCTGGAATTCTCCCATATTTGTAATTAAGAAAAAATCAGGAAAATGGAGACTATTACAAGATCTAAGACAAATTAACAAAACAATGCAAATTATGGGCCCTACTCAACCTGGACTTCCTAATCCTGTAGCTATTCCAAAAAACTATTACCTTATAACCCTTGATATAAAGGACTGTTTCTTTTCCATTCCCCTACATCCTCTGGATGCCCCCAGGTTTGCTTTTTCAATTCCTTCTATTAATAATAATGGCCCTGATAAAAGATATCAATGGAAAGTATTGCCGCAGGGAATGGCAAATAGCCCTACACTGTGCCAACTATATGTGGACAGAGCTATACAGCCCATTAAAAACAAATATCAAGACCTTATGTGTCTACACTACATGGACGATGTTTTATTAGCTCACCCTAATCAACAAATCTTATTTAATATATTTAGTGAAATAACAAAAAATCTAAAAAAATATGGATTATATATAGCAGAAGAAAAAGTTCAAAGCAGATCACCTATACTATATTTAGGCTTTAAAATCATGGATACTTTTGTTAAACCCCAAAAAATTCTAATAAGTAAAGAACATTTGACCACCCTCAATGATTTCCAAAAATTACTGGGTGACATTAATTGGCTTCGCCCTACACTAAGCCTCACTACTGGACAATTAAAACCCTTATTTGACATCCTTCGTGGGAACCCTGACCCATCCTCACCTCGAACATTAACTCCTGAGGCCAGGAGAGCTCTAAAATTAGTAGAACAGGCCATTGAAAGATCCCATTGCGATAGATTTGATTTTGCACAACCACTAATATTGATTATTATTCCTTCACAATATACTCCAACAGGAGTATTTTGGCAACAGGGACCTATATTATGGATACATTTGCCTGTCTCTCCTAAAAGTACAATTGAGTCTTATACCTCCATGGTAGCTAAACTTATTCTTCAAGGACTTAAAAACTCTACTAAAATATTTGGAATTCATCCCGCTACTATTATTACTCCTTATTCATCGTCACAGGTTGAATATTTGTGCTTCAATGATAATGATTGGGCTATAGCTAGATGCTCTACTTCTGCAAATTTTGACAATCATATTCCTAAATCTCCTATACTGTCCTTTTGTATCAATCATCCTATCATATTCCCACAGGTAATAAAAAATCAACCCATTCCTAAAGCATTTAATGTATTTACAGATGGATCCTCTAACGGTACAGCTGCAGTAGTCACTCAAAATGAAAAAATGATTCATATCACTAATCAAAAATCAGCTCAATTAGTGGAACTCGAAGCTATAATAATAGCTCTGGAAAATTTTAAAGAACAGCCTATGAATATTTTTTCAGACAGCCATTATATTGTACATGCTGTCCCAAAATTGGAGCTAGCAGGTCCAATAGCACCACATACTCCAGCTTTTAAATTGTTTTCTCAAATCCAAAATCTCCTATGGCAACGAAAAGAACCTTTATTTATAGGTCACATAAGAGCTCACACTAATCTGCCTGGTCCTCTCCATGAAGGTAATCAAAAAGCTGATGCCCTCACTAAAACAATATTTATATTTACTACAGTACAACAAGCTACTTTATTTCATTCCCAGTTCCACGTTAACAGCACTACCTTAAGACAAAAATTTAAAATCACAAAAGAACAAGCTCGTAGAATTGTAAAAGAATGTCCATCTTGTGTAACACTCTTGCCCAATCCACATTATGGGGTTAACCCACGAGGTTTGATGCCCAATCATTTGTGGCAGATGGATGTCACACATGAGCCAAGTTTTGGAAAATTACGATTTATTCATGTCACCATAGATACATGCTCAGGCATGATTTTTGCTTCTTTACATTCCGGAGAAAAAGTTAAAGATACTATATCTCATTGTCTGCAAGCTTTTGCTGCATTGGGCATCCCCAAAATGCTTAAAACAGATAATGGCCCTGCATATACATCCACATCCTTCAAACAATTTTGTACAAAGTTCAATATTATCCACAAAACAGGTATCGCTTATAATCCTCAGGGACAAGGAATAATTGAAAGAGCAAATCGGACACTTAAAAATATGTTACTAAAGCAAAAAGATGGAAACTGGAAAAATCCTAAGGACAGATTGGCAGTTGCCCTGTTTACCCTAAATTTCTTAACTTTAGATTCTAATGGACATTCGGCTGGAGATAGACACTGGAACCCACACCAACAACATAAACCTTTGGTTTACTGGAAGGATGTTCTCTCAGGTACATGGAAGGGTCCAGACCCAGTATTAATTTGGGGGAGAGGATCTGTTTGTGTTTTTCCAAAGCACGAATCCTCTCCAATATGGATACCATCTAGATTGATAAAGCAGGTACAAAGTCAAAGGGATCAAGACGAAGTTATTGAGGAGTCTAGATTGAATAAACAAGTGCAAGGTCAAGAGGACCAAAATGAAGGTATGGAGTGATTCCCTTAAAAGAGTTCTCCATTAAATTTACAACTTAAATTTCATTCTTCCCGGCCGGGACAAGAAGATCTCTCTTCAGTGTATACACAATTGTAATTTTTTTTTTTCTCTTTTATATATGTCTTTATGTCTGTGCATTTGTCTAAATTTCATGTTAATGTGATGTCACAAATATGTTTATATGTGCGTCTGTCTAGTGTGATGTCACAAATAATTAAGCGCTTAAAAAAAAAAAGTAGATAGATATAGATCCAAATAACAAATAACGTTAATTCATTTAAGCTTAGAATATTCTAATTTGATAATCAATAGATAGATAGATAAATAGATATTTATATAAGTTCAGAATATTTTTAGATAATCAATTATAATGATAATCAATTTTGATTTATAGTTGTCTCCGGGACTTCTCTTCAGCTGTGAATATGTTTAATGTTGTATAACCTGATATTTTGGTGTTCCGACAGAGGATCATTTATTTGTTATTGACTTCATTTGTTTAGTAGCTGATTAATTTGAATTATTTCAACAGGTATAGGATTGCTGTGTATATAGAGACTCGAGGATTCCAGCTAACAAATTATTTTTCCAAAATGCCTTTAGCTTTTCTTTATCTTTAATGCAGTAAACACCCTCAGTTTCTCTTTGATTATTTCTGAATGTGATATTTTGCCAGCTTATGTTTGTGGGAGCTTGAGCAGCAATGTGTGTGAGCAGAGATCAACTTTTATTTTCTACTCTAATAGTTCTTTTTTTTTTAGTTTGACAGCTCACCTTTTGATCTCAGTGCTGGAATAGCACTGCCTTTCCCTTAATAATGGATGCTTGAGTTTTTAGGTAGCGGGCCCTGAAGATTTGCCGGTGGAAATGTCTGGACATAAAAAAGACGGCTGCTGCTACAACTGCAGGGACCGCGGTCGCTGCAAGCATCCCTGCTGCTCAAGCATCAACAACCTCACCAGCAGTGTGGCCTCTGCTCTGCATGCATGGGGCCTCCTGAATCTATGTGTTATAACTTATGGACATTTTGATTTTCCATTATTTTGGGACATTGCGGGACAATGCCTTGCGGGTATTTGTCTAAGAGAACTCAGTGCGTTACTTGATGAAACTAAGGGCAGCTGATTGGCTTAAAGAACTTGATACGCTATGGAAACTTGGCTCGTCAGCAGTAGGCTTGCCGCCTTAAAGCCGCAGCATCTCCTAAAAATTGGACGGCTGTTAGTCAACACACAGTCGATCCTGAAGGGCTCTATTGGATGGCTGGTTAGCCTATGACGGGTAAGATCCCCAGAGGGGGACAACCTAAGACACGGCACAGTCGCACGGGACAGTCTAATGTGGCCGGCATGTCAACCTAAGCCAGGAGTCAGGACAGCCTAGACTCCCATGACGGGTAAGAATGTCGGTTGCACATGGATGTCCTAGAACATCCCCTCTTTTAAAACTAAAAGGGGGAAATGAAGGAGCCTATAATCAAGGAGATAGCTAAAGATTGCGGTTAGCTGAGAGCCATAAAAGATGTTCTAGTTTCCACCTGATGTTGATACATTATTCAAAGAATCTTTGTATGCCCGTGAACACTGCGTGACGCACCTGTAAGCTCGAGCTGTAAGCACGTGTCCTTGTTAAAGCTATATGTATATAACTGGGTGAGGTTCGTTAGTGTGTGTGGGGAAGAAGAAGGTGGTGGTTGGAGTTAGAGCATTTGGAGTGATTGCTGGAGCTAGAGAGAGGAGAAGAATAAAAGACCTTTTTTCATTTTCATCCTGCCTCCGAATTTTCCTGTGGCGTTCGCTGCTCCAAGCGACTTCCGCTTCAGGCAGCGACACTGCATGGCCTCCCGGACACACAAGGACAGGTGTGACGTCAGGGCCCTTTTCCCTGTCTCTGTCCCTGACTCAAACTGTAACAGTGGTTCACTTGATGCTGTGACTATATCCCTGTGGCTTTGAAACTTACATGTTTTTTTTCTTTTTCCCAACCTTCTCCTCCCTGATCTCATTTTCTTTGAATCACCTCTGTAAAAGCCCCCTGTTCCTGCGGATGGGCAGAATCACAGACTTTGGGACAGGAGTCCCTGTGTTTCTCCTTTGCTAGCAAAGAAATAAACTTCTTTTTCCTTTTTCTCAAAACCATGTCCTTGTTAGTGGATTGGCATCAGGGACAAGGACCAAGCTTTCGGCAACAAATTTTCTGGCTGGCCTGTCACTTGTCCAGTTGCTGTTCCTTTTGGGAGCTCCTGGGTCCACACTGAGATTCCCATTGTCTCCAGAAGTCCTCGGACATTGCTTCTCCACACAACTTCCAAATAAAGCCAGGGCCCCTGGGCCCTCATCTCTCTGCCCTGGTGGCTTCTGGGGCACTGTGTGGGTGGCCATTTCTTCCAGCGTCCTCTTTGCTTCTGCTCCGTCAGCAGGAGCTGAGCAGGTGGTGGGCCTGGTCTGCTCAGCATGCCCCTGCCTAAGTGGAGCTCCATCTCACTGGGGGCAGGGCCGGGAGGGGGTCCGGGAGGGGGTCCGGGAGGAGGTCCGGGAGGAGGTCCGGGAGGAGGTCCGGGCACCTCCTGGGCTGGAACCAAAGTTTCCTGTGCTTTTGTTGTTGTCTTGTTTTGGTATCAGGGCTTGAACCCAGAGATGCCGAACCCCTGAGCCAAATCCCCAGTGCTTTTTCCTTTTTTATTTTTTGAGTCACTAAGTTGCTTAGGGCCTTGCTAAGTTGCTGAGATTGACTTTGAACTCCCAATCTTCCTGCCTCAGTCTCCCCATGTTAGAAATAAGGAGGCGCCACAAGAAATTAAACACGTGCTGGAAAATGGGTGGACAAGGCAACCTTTCCCTCCGCAGAAGGGCTGCTACAGAACCTGGCCAGCGAGCGCCCCTGGGCTCGCAGTCCCCAGTTTATATCTCCAACCAAAGGTAGCATCACCCTTAACTCTAATTGGAGGAGTTCTAGGTTGCAATCCCGGCAATTGGCTAATTTTAGAATTGGGGGCAAAAGGAAAGGGCTGTGATTGGTTCCAATTAAGGCTGAATACTAGATTTTGAAAATGAACCACCAGACTTGCTATTTCTCACTTCAAGCTGCTCAAGTAGAAAAAAGGAAACAACATGAGATAAATAATCATCACAATATAAGAAATGGCAAAAAAATAAAAGCAGCTCCACAGAAGAGTCCTATTAAAAGACAGATTGCATAAAAGAAGAAAGTCCAAGCTGGACATGGTGGCGCATGCCTGTAATCCCAGCACTTGGGAGGCTGAAGCAGGAGGATCACGAATTCAAAGCCAGCCTCAGCAATGGCGAGGCATTTAGCAACTCAGTGAGACCCTGTCTCTAATAAAATACAAAAGAGGGCTGGGGGGCTGGGGTTGTGGCTCAGCGGTAGAGCACTCGCCTAGCATGTGCACGGCCCGGGTTCGATCCTCAGCACCACATAAAAACACATTGTGTACAACTAAAAGCAAATAAATAAATATTAAAAAAAAAGGGGGGGGCTGGGGATGTGGCTAAGTGGTTGAGTGCCCCTGAGTTCAATCCCTGGCACCAAAAGAAGAAGAAGAAGAAGAAGAAGAAGAAGAAGAAGAAGAAGAAGAAGAAGAAGAAGAAAGTCCATTATCTGACCTGAAATGGAAATCCATTGTCACCCTTGGGGGTGGTGTTCCTGCCCTGGAGAACCGTCTGTCCCCAAGCCATGGTGTTCAGCTTTGGTGTGCCTCTTTGTTACCTGCCTCCCCACCCTTTATTTACACTACAAAGCCTTCCCACTTCTCCACTTGTCTTTGGATCTGGGCAAATGAAGATGCTGGCTGACTCCCTTGTTGCAGCAAGCTCTGAATAAGTGGTCTTTGCTTATTCCCGTAAGGCTGGTCTTCACTGTCCCTATAATGCAAAGGGCAGGGTCCCAGTCTCTCAGGTCCTCCCTGTACCTTGTTTGGCTGTTTTTAAATAAATCTCCTTCTTTATGGGAAGAGGACTGCTGTCCATAATTAAGATGTTAACAAAAATCAGTGTTTCATAGCATTAAGTATTACCTGAAATAATCTAACTTAATTAATATAATTCAAAATATATTATTCTTGCCAGGCATGTTTATGCACACCTATAATCCCAGCAGCTTGGGAGGCTGAAGCAGGAGGATTGCAAGTTCAAAGCTAGCCTCAGGAACTTAATAAGAACCTGTCTCAAAATTTAAAAAAGCATTACAGGTGTGTCTCTGATGAGGCATATCTCTGATGGATGAGGATGGAGCAGCATTTCTCAGCAGTGAGAGGAAGAAGGGAGTTGGGTGGGAGGATGTGCTGCCTGATGTGTCCCCCAGCCCCTCCTTCATGCACCACAGATGATCAACCACCTCTCCTTGGGGAGTGTCCCCTGCCATTGGTGAGACATCAGCACAGTTTTTAATGTTGGTTTAGCTATGTTGAGGAGTGGCAGGTCCCCTCCTGGACTTGACCGCTGTGTCACTGTCACTTGGTGATCCAACAATGCTGGCAGCCATCTGCAAGCAGCTTCAGATCACATCTGTCTTTGGAAAGAGAACCTAGTATATCTCAATCCAGCATCCTCACAATGCAGGTAGAGGAGGGCATCCAAGATGATTTGAGAATTATGGAGCATCACACCTGTGTGTTATTCACTCATCTGATTAGTGGGTGCTCACTCTGGAAAGCAAAGAGCAATAAAGAAGCCATGAAAATAAACTATTGGGTAGGAATTACATGAAGACTGTTCTTGCTCACTCAAGAGCTGGAGGCTAGTGCTAACACACAGAAACTTGGCTCCCATTGCTGGGGAAAGCAGGTGCTTTTACAAGTTTCAATACAATTGTGCTTAATGTTATGGCTTCTGAAAAGCATCTGCCAGTTGTGGATGCCATCACCATCACGTGAAGTGGCCAAGGCTGCTTCAAGAAGACAGAGAAAAATAACAGGATCCTCCCCTTCCTGCCCTCAGTGTTCCAAGATTTGACTCCTTCCTGCAGGATGCCAAAGGATTGTGATTTTAAGGCAGTGTTAGGGAAGGTGTTCATCCCCTTAAAACCCTCTGCCTGTGGAAAAGCAGCACAGGAAATTCAAACTCAAGACCTCCTTTAATTTATCATGGATGCATATAAAATTAATCCTCCCTAAGTTGTACTGTGAAGCATGTATTGGAAAAATACAGAAATTTACTCCAATGTCCAGCCCTTCCATGTGGTCAGGGTGGGGAGAAGTTACTTCAAGGAAAGGATCCAATTCCTAATGCAGATATCAACAAGCCTCTTCTAGGCCATGTGATTTAATGAAAGGACTGAGGTCTGAGCACTACAGGCATGTTAAATATGTCAACGTGTTTCATGAAGTCATTTAATAAATCTCATTTAAGGATTTAATGATGTCCTATATAATTCAAACTCATGTGCCTTGCTTCTCAGCCATTCAGAACCTTATCTTTTTGCAATGTGGTGAAGAATCAACAAGGAAGCAAAACTAGACACCACCATATTCAAATACTAGCTTTCTCGGATTCATATTTGAGAACAGTCCTTGCTCAGAGTATATCACAAGAGAAATTGCACTTGATTTGGAACCCAAAAGTTCAGGTGTTGTGGCATTTTCTATAAAGCCCTCTCCTTTTTCATGAAAGATATCATGGTGTTGAAAGAGTTAACTTTGACTTCTACTTGCTGTTTAGTTCTTTATTCACATATATGGCCACCAGGTATTGCTATTTCAATTATTTAGATCCAGACTAACTCTGTACATTTATCTTTTCTTAAAAAGAGTAACACAAACCTTTTTCTATAAGTACTTAATTTCCAGTTAATAAGCTTTAAGAGTCTCTTTGTGATTAAAAATAAATTTCTCTTACTTTTAAAGTAGATATAAATCCCTTAGAGCAAAAAGTCTTTCATGAGTTAACATTCAGCCTTGCCTCCCTCTTTTCCCTGCTTCTAGATTTTATAAACAACTGCTATAAAAGAAAAACAATAGTGCTTTGGAATCCCAGACAGAGAAAGTTGACTTTTAACAGACAGCCTAAATGGTATACAGAGAAAACAGTTTCAGGGAATCTGTGAGAGATAAATTTTCACCCAAACTAATTAGATTAATAATGATGAAATTATAATATGCCCAGGCAGTCATGTACAGGGCCTTGAAAAGGTTCAAGTGACCTCAAAACCTTGAAATATATGAAATAAGAAATTTAATATGTCTAAAAATTAAGTCATGTCTGTAATGAAATCACCAAAGAAAGTGTAAACAATCTGTACTGCCAAAAATTGTGCTTAAAACCTACAACAAAGTGAAAGTAAAGAGAGAAGATTCCACAGCCTGACTCGTGTGTCGGTGTGTTATTTTCCCCATCGCTGCTTCTCTGCCTTCGTACTGAGTGCTCGCGTTGTACCCCCTGGCTGGGGCTGGCCCCCAGCACTCAGGGTTACTCAAACTTATAAACTCAAAGCACAACAGCCTAAGGAAGACACTTAGTCATCCTACTTACCTCCTTATAACCTGGTGGTTTGTCTGATAGCAGTGTAATAATTCCCTTAGGGCAAGTACCTGGTATGCTTATTGTGGTACCCTTAGTAGGGAATAGAGCTCTTAGAGAATTGTATGTGCTAAATTTTTATTAATGATACTTATCAAAATCCTTGGTCATCAAAAAGATTAAATTACATCTACTACCTTCTAAAAGGAAAAGAAAGCAAAACACATTTGAAAAAAAAATGTTCATCCATTGATAACATTAAAATAAAAAGGGTGATCATCAATTGTCTAGAAAACTTGATTATTGAGAACAACTTAATGTACAACCTCTTCTTTCTGTCTACAAAGCACTAATTTTTAAAAAAAAATGTATAATAAATAGGAGAAAGATCAGTAGAGCAGAGGGAATAGAACAGGGGAAGAGAAGAAGGGAGAGAAAGGAGAAGTACTGGGGACTGAATTATAGAAAATCATTTTCTATGTTTTTATAATTATGCCAAAATGAAGTGTAATGTTGTATATAACAGCAACAACAACAAAAAACACTAATAAAAGAAAAACATTGGAGATTCTGCCATACCTTCACTTCTGTGACAGAATAAAATGGAAAAAATATCCACCCAATTATATAGGGAAGAAAGGTTTTCCATTTATTCATTAAATGTTTGTTGATTCTGTTTGTTTTTCTCATTTTGAGTATTGCAAATCCCTAGTCTCAGTTTAGATTTTACACATATCTACTTGCATGATTCTAGAATAAAATGCATAATAAATTAAATAAAAGGTGACTCCAAATTTGTAATACCTACATGACAACAGGTGGAATTTAAAACAAAGTTGATCAAGAGAACACCCCCTTAAGCAAGGTTTGAAGGATATCCACACAGAAAGAGATGCTTATCATGAAGCCACAGTCCAAAATTGGAGGACAGGAACTGAAATAATCTACCATATGTAATCTGTCAGACAAAGCAAGTAGTTTATTTCCCTTAAGAAGTTACACCTAGAGGAAATTATATTTGAAAAGATTAAACGTATAAAATGAGAAGGACATTATTTTTAAAAATATCAGGCATATTTTTAAGCAAACTAAACCTTAGTAATAACTTTTATTGTTGTATGTCATGGTTTAGTTATGAGGTGTCTTCCAAAAGTTTATGTGTGAGACAATGCAAGGAGGTTCAGAGGTTATATGATTAGGTTATGAGAGCCTTAACCTAATGAGTGCATTAATCAATCTGCTGGTAGGGATTAATTGGGTGTCAATTGTAGGGTAGGTAGGTAATTGGAGGAATGCCTTTGTCTATATATTTTGTCCCTGGCGAGCAAAAATTTCTCTCTGCTTCCTGGTGGCCATGTCCTGAGCTGCTTTCCTATTCCATACCCTCTGCCCTCATGTTATTCCACATCTCATGCACAGAGCAATGGATTTGGCCATCTGTGGACTGAGACCTCTGAAACTGTGAGCCCCAAATGAACTTTTCTCCTCTTCCCTATTCTTGTCATGTCAGAGTAGCAAATATGTTGTCTATAAACCATAATTTAAAATCCAAAGGTGGATTAAACAGCAAAAAGAATTTCATTGTAAAGTATTTTAAATTGAATGATTTGAGAGGATTCATCCAGGACAATACAGAGATAAAGAACTTTGAAGCCGTGTGCAGTGGTGCACACCTGTAATCCCAGCACTTGGGAGGCTGAGGCAGGAGGATCACGAGTTCAAAGCCAGCCTCAGGGATGGTGAGGCACTTATCAACTCAGTAAGACCCTGTCTCTAAATAAACAAAAAAGGGCTGGGGATGTGACCCAATGGTCAAGTGCCCCTAAGTTCCATCCCCGGTACCACAAAAAAAAAAAAAAAAAAAAAAAAAAAGAACTTTGAAAATGACAAAGAAGTTGAAAGACATGAAGATTAGTATGAAATCCAATTTAACTGCAACAGGAGTTTCATAAGAGACAGAACATAGAATGGGAGAAAGAATTGTGACTGTGAAATTTCCAGAACATAAATCTATGGATTTAGGAAAGACAAAAGCACCAAAGTAAAATTAATGAGTATGAAAAATAATCTTCATTTTCACAATAAAGAAAGAAACTCAAGAGATGTAGGTAATTCACAATATAAGCAAAAAATGTAAGACAAATTGACTTTTGTATATTTGTTATTTCTTAAATATGGATTCAATCAATGTCTACTAAATACCAAGGGATAACCTCAACAGTAACATTAGAAAGAGTAGAAAAATAAAAGCTCACACTCTAGCAAAGACCACATATAAATCAGTCATAACTATAGCACATGAGAGAAAGTACAGAGAAATGAATGAGTTTAATTAAATATATTTTATTTATATTTGCACTGTTTTCATACCCTTGTTCACTGTGAGCACTACAATTTTGGTTAAAATAATGAGGCACAGCCAAGGCAGTGCAAACACATACCCATGAGAATATCTCTAGTGTTTTTGGTTCTATTTTTGTTTTGGGGGAGTACTGGGGATCAAACTCACAGACACTCAACCACTGAGCCACATGCCCAGCCCTATTTTCTTTTTATTTAGAGACAGGGTCTCACTGAGTTGCTTAGCACCTTTCTAAGTTGCTGAGGTTGGCTTTAGACTTGTGATCCTCCTTCCTCAGCCTTCCATGCTGCTGGGATTATAAACATGTGCCACTTTTTCCAGTTTCAAGTGTTTTTTTTGTTTGTTTTGTTTTTGTTTTTTAAGTTGTAGATGGACACAATACCTTTATTTTCTTTCTTTTTTTATGTGGTTCTGAGGATTGAACCCAGTGCCCCATGCAGGCAAGGCAAGCACACTACCACTGAGCCACAACCCCAGCCCTAAAGTGATTTTTTTAATTCAGAAACTTATGAAGATATCAAAAAGGATTGAAGTTGAACATACTACATACCACATATGATACCTTCAGAGTTCAGGTACCAACTTCTCCCAACTCCTCAGTCAAAAACTGACTAATACAGGGTGATGTCCTCTGTTAGCCAGTTTTCATCATCATAGAAAAATATCTGAGATAATTAACTTTAAAAAAAAAGTTTTATTTGGCTCACAGTCTTAGAGGTTTCACTCCACAATTAGGTGACCCTATCATTTTGGGTCTATGGTGAAGCTATACTTCATGGTGAGAGAAATTGGCAGAGCAAAACTCTTCCATTTACAACCCAGGGAGCAAAGAGGAGGAATATAGGAAAGAGAAAGTGGCAGAGGTCCTAAAATCCCCTTCAAGGGCAAGCCTTCACTTATTTAAGAACTTTACCTCCTAATGTTCTTGCCACCTACCATTAACCACACCCTGGGAAGCAAACATATAACACATGAGCCTTTGGGTACACTCAACATCCAAACTATAGTGTGGTCCCATGACCTCATCACCTTCCACTAGGTGTTACCCTTAGAAGATCCCCCATCTCTCAGTAACTGTACATTGGGGACCAATATTCCTGCACTGAACCTTTGGAGGACAAACCACACCAAATCGCAACACTTCAATGTTCTCTTTCTTGACTTGATTTCAAGAAATAAACCAACTTTGTTGCATTGGAGTTGAATCTAATTTGTTCTATTAATTTTATGTATTTGTTCTATGCCTTATATTTTTTTCATATTTCACAATAAAAATAATTTGAAAGTATCAGCAGCAGCATCCCAGGGATAAAGAAAGGAAAGAAAAATTTCACTTTGGGTCTGTCTTGTACTTCTATTTTCTGAAAACCTACTTTCTATTCTTATCTCAAATAGGTCTGTATTGGTTATGCTTTCTCTCATATCCCTGACCTTTTTGGATGACATACAGAGGGTCCTTAGCATTTCCTATGCACTTGTTCAAGCTGTTGCATGTATTGATATTGCTGACGAAGTTTTGCTTGCCTCCATTTTGTACTTGGGGAATTTCTGACACTTGTTTTCACTTGTTTTCCTAAAATTCCTATGCGTTTTTTTTCTGGAATTGTTTCATGCTGTCCAAGATGAAAATTTGCCAACAATAAAATACATGAATGTGAAGACTCTTCCTTTGTATTCTTCTACCTTGAGATTCTAAAACATTTTTGTTTTCTTTTAGTGATGTTATAAGAAAACCACACTGGTTACTGAGAAGAAACTAAATATGAAACTCAATATTACAGGCATGCCAGTCTTTCAAATTCAATGAGAGGACTGTGAAATATAAATCAAATTCAGCAGGTATTCCCATGGAATTGACAAGCTAATTCTAAAAATAATTATGAGCAAGAAACAGACCAGGAATACCCAAGACATACTTGAAAAGTATAAGGTGAAAAAGGTACCATGATCATTATCAAGATTTATTATAAATCTAAAGTAACCAAGAGAGTTTGCATTGGCATAAGAATAGATATATAGAATACATGAAGAAAATAAAGAGTTCAGACCACCTGTTTATCTATCATCTATCTCTCTACACACAGAAATGTAAGCTGGGTTCTGTGATTTCTGTGGAAATCTGTATAGTCATGTGATGTGGCAATTGAACCACTGGGGATTTTTAGCTCACATTTTCCCTATAAGGAGAAGACTTTATTGGCTATAAACCAATGTAGGTGGGAATGTGTGTGTGTGTGTGTGTGTGTGTGTGTTTCTTTAAATGACAAGTAAGTTGGTTCTGCAGCAATATTAAAAATAAGAAGTAAATTCATTCTCCAGATATCCTACAAATAAGCAACACTTTTTTAGGTACATGAAACATGTGTATTAATGTAATATATTCACTCTTTTGAAAAATTAAATTGTAGCTTTACATGACATAGTTATGTAGAATGCTGAGAATATAATAATGACAGTAGAGACATATCTTGGATTCTGCCACTCAGAAATGTACAGGAACTTTTTTTTTTTTTTTTTTTTGTGGTTACCAGGGATTGAACTCAGGGGCATTCGACCACTGGGCCACATCCCCAGCCCTTTTTTGTATTTTATTTAGAGACAGGGTCCCACTGAGTTGCTAAGTGCCTCGCCATTGCTGAGGCTGGCTTTGAACTCGCGATCCTCCTGCCTCAGCCTCCCAAAGTGCTGGGATTACAGGCGTGCGCCACCGCGCCCGGCTGTACAGGAACTTTTGACTTCCAATTTATATTGATTCTCTCACAGTACAATGATTTATGCATTTTGATTTAAAAATGCAAAATAAATATTAGTAAAGCTCAATAAATGGTTTTTTTAGTGGTTATCATAACAAGCACTGAGCTTTGAGTTCAGAGATCAATAAGAATGACATGCTTGGTAGGTGCTAACGGTCTTTCTTGAGATACAGAATCATAGCAACTATGTTTCTCTAGCATATAGTCAGATGTATAATCCAAAATCCTCTAGGAGCACAGAGGAGAAAAAGTTTCCATGTTTGCAACTACAATTTGAAATGCTGAAGACCTTTTAAACCAGGAGTCACAAACTAGGAAGTATATAGCCTGAAGACCTTAGAGGTAGAACAGTGAGGAAGATATTTTTCTAAGGAAAAATATCAGTAGCTATTAAACAAATTCACTGCTTCTTTGCTTGCTTGTATCTTTTAAATATGCAGCTGTTGCTTTAAACCTTGTTCTTTTTTTGGATCCTTAACAGCAAACATTCTGGATACTCAAATAAGAGAGATTTATAAGTAGAATGTAGGGAAACACAGAACTAGTATCTTTACAACTACATTCCAAGATCTAAGAAGTAGGAGGAAAACTTGACGGAGAGTCTTCCATGAGAGAAGTTTTTGAGAAAATGGACCTCCTAAAACTGTATCATAAGACACTCTTATTTAGTTTATAAAATTCTGCTTTCTGGGAAAGACAACAACTTATAAAAATGCAGAGAATGAAAGAGAAAAATATTTGAAAAAATGAGAAAAATATAATTCATAGAGGAGAGGGGTAAAATTAGTCTTAATGTAGAGAATATAATTTGATAAATTGCTCTCCAAATGAGATAGAACAGAATGTATATTTAAAAGAAAAGACTCTTAGTAGTCAGTGTACAATATCTTACCATAGAAGAAAAGGGAAAAAATTGGACCAAGTTGATAAATCTTTAAAGTAGATGGTGTTTATTACCTGGAATAATTATCTAGAAAGATAATAATTACCTTTAATTAAAAATATTTTTGAAACCCCATAAAATTTAAAACCTACAATGTGGAGGATTAGACATATACATACATAGGTCTTGACTTTAAGATGTTTATAACATTCTTCTTGGCTACCCTGTGATACAAGGAGTTTTGGTTGTATTAGATTGTTATAGAAGTATAAATTCTGAGTATAAATGAGTAAAAGTAAGTGAAAATGTTCTAATTTTCTTATTTTTATAATTTTTATGATAAATATTTCTAAAGTCAAAACTTAAACTCTAATAATAATTTATTTACAATTTCTCCTTGAGTTTTAACTATATTTAAAAGGCTTATTTAGCTACTTCTGATTATGTTCTAATTTAAGCCACTGATTGATATATCTTTCCACTTATTGCACATTAGAACAGATCAGAGGTTTAAAAAGGTCTAAGGCCTTTCACATGCAGATTTTTTTCAGTATATTTCTCCAAACTCCTACCATCCACTACCTACATCAAACCAACTACTTTTTTTTTGTGTGTGTTCCCCTGAATTTAACTTCCTCAGATAAATTTTCTTCTACAGTCTCTTCCATTCATTACAGATAAAAGCCACTTTTAAAATACTCATCTGTTGCATGGTAACAAGTTCCCAGCAAGTATGATAATTGTAATTTTCTTTCTTTGAACGAATTTGAGCAGGAATACTATTTTAATTTAAGTTGTCCTTATCACTACTGTGTCCATAGTGTCCCAGGCACATAATAAGCCACAATAAATATTTTGATGACAAAATGATCCTTAATGGAATCAATACGTTTATATTTACAATGGTTCTCTCATTTGCATCTTGAATATCCCCCAAATGCCCATATTTTGAAGGTTGATATTATTGGGAGATGGTGGAAACTTTAATAGAAGTAGCCCAGTGGGCGGAAACTGGGTCATTGGGGTGTGACTGTGAAGATGATATTGGCCCCTTCCTATTTCTTTCTTTGTATGTCCAGGTAACCAAGAGTTGAACAGAAATCTTCCACCACATGCTCCTGCCATGATGTAGTGTGCCACTACAGGATCAGAGCAAGAGAACTTAGCAACCATGGACTGAAACCTCTGAATCCATGAGCAAAAATAAAACTTTGCTCCTTTTAAGTTGATTTTCTCATGTATTTTGTTACAGTATGGGAATGCTAACAACACAAAAGAAACCCTCATTGAATGCATCTTAGGTAATTAGAAATGACCTCATTTCACCATTTATTTAACATTATGTTTGCATTTCAAGCTAGTGCAATAAGACAGGAAATGAATGACACATAGATTGGAAGGTAAAATATTAAAATTACATTTATACTAAGTATCTTAATTACATACCCAGAAATATTCTAAGATTATTACCAAAATTCTACTGATATTAATGATTATTTTTAAAATGATCACAGCTTTTTAGATAGTATCATAACAACATTTACCATTAATATAAATGTTTATAATGCACCAATAAGAAATAATCGTGAGGTGTGGTAGTATATGCCTATAATCCCCATGACTCAGGTACTGAGGCAGGAGGATCACCAAGTTCTTAGCTAGCCTCAGCAACTGAGAGGCACCCTAAACAACTTAGTAAGACCCTATCTCAAACTTTAAAAAATTAAAAAAATAAAGTTTGGTGATTCAGCATAGTATAAATTGCCCCTGAGTTCAATCCACAGTGCAATATATATATACACACATACATACATACACACACACACACACACACACACACACACACACTCACAAGTATAACTTTAGTTCAATAAAATATCAATAAACTTATGAATTTCAACTTAAACAATACAACTTCTACTGAATATTATAATGGATTTTGTTGTTATATAAGAAAATTAGATAAAAAATATACTTATATATTTGAAGAAAATAAAGCTATAAAATTATAACTGCCTCAACCAAGTATAAAAAAATCCTGCTTTTTCTTTATTTTTTTTTAAAAAATATTTATTTATTTGCCTTTTAGTTGTACACAATGTGCTTATTTTTATGTGGTGCTGAGGATCAAACCCGGGCTGTACACATTCTAGGTGAGCGCTCTACCTCTGAGCCACAACCTCAGCCCTCCTGATTTTTCTTTCAAAAGCTAATAGAGATATAAATGAGGAACAGAATCAGTGTGACCAAAATGTACATTTATGGCTATGTTCTGCCAATAGCTATTCAGAAAATAAAGTTTAAAAAAAATCTTCCTTTTGCCTCAAAATGTAAATAATTAGATATTATGAGGTATTTGTGTTTGTTAGACATAAATCAATGTTGTTGCATAGAATCCAGAGATAAGTTCACAACTATAAAATTGACTTATTTTTAACGAAGATGCTAAGGAAATAAAACAGGTGAAGAATAAACATTTCAACCCCATCTTGCTAGGATAAACTAAGTAATCAAATGAAAAAATACATTAATTCAAATCCTCTAATCATACATAAGGATTAACTTTTCTTATTTTGTATTGAATTTTAATAATAATATCAATGACATAATAGTACTAACATGGCTAGTTCAAGCAATTAATATGTCAGTTTCTTCACATATGCTATGAGATAGAAGATAGGAATTAGTTTTTCCATATTAGGGATAAAAATGAAGAGAGTCTTTGGCCCAAAGCTACAAATAAGTTAGGTAATGGAAGCAGAATTTGAAAATGTACATGCAATGATGCCAATAAATTGAAAATCCTACATTTCACATTGATTTGTATTGTTAGCTGAGAAAAAAAAATTTATGGATGTGCATGTACATGTGTACTGAAGTTACCACTAACACCTCCCTTCTGTTGTTTTTTGCTGATAAGTTTTTTTTTTTTTTTTGTTTTTAAGCCTTTTTGGTGTATTTATAAATGACTTTAGTTAAGCCTTCCTTGTGCTAATAACATTCTCCAGTCACTGCTTATTAACTGTGAAAAATCTACTAATCACAATATTTTACCCAATATTCCCTTTCTTTATAATTCCTCACATATTTCTGACAGTGCTAAAGTATTTGACACATTTGTTGTCATGAAATTTTAAATTTTACATTGTGTTTATTTCCTCTTTCTATACCATATCTTTGTGCATCCCTTCCAATACCTAATTTTTATATCTTTATATCAGTTTCCAATTGATTCCATTTCTAATTGGCCAATGTAGATCCAAATACATATTTCTTCATATATACAATATTGGCAACATTTTGTTTAGCCAAAGATCCTGGAAACTAAAGAGTACTATATAATTCCAATCATATGAAAATCTAGAAAGGACAGCTGAATCTATATTGACAGAAAGCAAGTTAGTGCATTCTTGGGGCTAGGGGTGAGGACATCCAATTGGTTGGACAAGAATAAGCTAGTGGCATGATGAAAAATTTTGATATTTGTTTTATGACATTTGTTGTACTGATGGATGATTGTTTTTCATTCAACACAATATGAAATAGTACATTTTAATGCAATGTAAATGTTTATAAAATTGATAAAAAACTGGTTGCATTTTAGATAAATAAATAGGTTAACCTATGAGTAAATTAACTCAGTAGCACATATGTTTAATTGAGCAGCAGAATAGCTCTTATTGTATGATATGTAAAAAAATGCTTTTAACAACTAAGATGTTTTTAGTGAAATGTCTACTTTTTAAAGTTAATACTGTAATTAAATAGTGCAACATTGAGTAAGTCAAGGTTACAAATGAGATAATCCATATAAAGTATTTCTAAGGTTACTTAGGACAATAAAAATTAATATTTTATTATCATCTAAAGCATGTACTGAAATTAATTTAACACATAAAAAATAAATATACCTGTTATTTAATTCCTTCTGGATATACTGTCGGAATTACTTTTGTCAAAAATAATTTATATTGAAGCCTTAAGCTAATTATTCATATTTAGTTTATATACAAAGTCTAGGAAATATTAACAATACTGCATTGAATGATTAAATTCAAACAATATAAGTATAAGCCTTTCGCAAAACCGGGTTCTTCATTAACTTTTGACAATAAATGTTATTTTTAGCAACAATGAGCATATGTTCTCTTAATAGAATAAACATTTCTTTCTTTTCTACATTTAGACTTCTGTTCTTTCAAAAGGACTGATTAAACATAAAATGTTTCATTTTCTACTTTTCTTCTACTATGCAACATTGAAATAAATACAAGTACCATTATTTCTGGTTAATCACTTGATTCTCACTCTATCATGCCCAGTACCAAGACTATCAAGGGTAAACTCCAAGGCTGCAATTAGAATTCTCCTTAAGTCATCAACTGAAAGCCTAAGAGGAAAAAAAAAAAAGAAAATGGAGAAATAATTATAAAAAAGTAACACCCAGAACAAAACTGGGACACAAAGACTTGAGAATATTCATTGTTTCATGAGCCAGGAATGAAATATTCCTAACATGTGGGTATCAAGTAAAGTTCTTGGAACAATAAAATGGATGAATTAACAATGCACAAACTGCTTTTGAACATAATAAAGATTTAAAGCAAGGCTCTGAAAAATAAAATAATTATTTCTAGCAGCTAAACTTAATAATAGAATTAAAGACTAAGTTGTAAAAGCTAGGAACAAAACAATTTCCATGTGTAGAAATCTGTAAGAAACTATCAGGCATAAAAATGAAATTAGAAAATAGAACCTATTACAGAGGAAAAAAATAAACAAGAAAACAGATGTGGGACAGAACATTAACTTCAAGGATATATAAAGCTCTCAAAAACTGTTACACCAAAAAAAGAAAAAGAAAACTACCCAATCAATAAATGAGCTAAGGAACTGAACAGACACTTCTCAGAAGAAGATATACAATCAATCAACAAATATATGAAAAAAATGTTTAACATCTCTGGCAATTAGAGAAATGCAAATCAAAACTACTCTAAGATTTCATCTCACACCACTCAGAATGGCAGCTATCAAAAACACAAACAACAATAAATGCTGGCCAGGATGTGGGGAAAAGGGCACACTCTTACATTGCTGGTGGGGCTGCAAATTGGTGCAGCCAATTTGGAAAGCAGCATGGAGATTCCTAGGAAAACTTGGAATGGAACCACCATTTGACCCAGCTATCCCACTCCTTGGTATATACCCAAAGGACTTAAAAATAGCATACTACAGGGCCATAGCCACATCAATGTTCATAGCAGCACAATTCACAATAGCTAGATTGTGGAAACAACCCCGATGCCCATCAATAGATGAATGGATAGGGAAAATTTGGTATATATACACAATGGAACATTACTCAGCACTAAAAGAGAATAAAATTATGGCATTTGCAGGTAAATGGATGGAGTTGGAGAAAATAATGCTAAGCAAAGTCAGCCAATCCCAGAAAACCAAAGGTTGATTAATTCCTTTGCTATGATGATACTGAATTATAGTGGCAAGAGGCATGAAGGAAAATGTTAAATAGAAAAAAGGGGGGGGGGGGGGGGAAAAGGGGCAAGAAGATAGAAACAATGGCAGAAGGAGTTTGACATCAATATACTAAGTGCATGTAAAAAAAACTCAAATGGTATGAAAATACTTTGTGTAAAACCAATGACTTGGAAAACTGTGCTCTTTATATGTAATATGAAAGGAATTGCACTCTAAAAGCGTGTCTAACAAATAAAATAAATAAATGAATAAATAAATCAATAAACTTCTGGGGAAAAAAAAGAAAAGAAATTATGAAAATAAAAGAATTGATGGCCAAAAACATTAAAAATAGTGTTACCAATATATTCACATTAAAAATATAGAGAAAAACATGGAAAGGGTAGGAAGAAAAAACGCAAAAACATATAAAATAAACTCAAATTAATGAAAAATACAAAATTGAAATTGAAAATTCAGTACATAAAATAACACATTATATATTATAGAAAAAATACATGAATTTGAAAACAGCAATGAAACTATTCAAACTGAAACATATAGAGATAAAAGACTTCAAAAAATTGAAGACATCTCTGTTTCAGGAAAGCAACAATTAGTCTACTCTATACATAACTGGAACCTCAGGAATGGAACTAGTTCCAGTAGGACAGAGTTATACATTTAAAATAGTAACAACAGATGAATTTCAAAATGTTATGAAAAATACAAACCCCCAAAACTTATATAACATTAGCAAGAAAAATCACAGATGAAACCACATGGACAGATTATAATTTCATTATTTAGGCCAATGCTAAATAAAAATTCTTAAAAGCAGCCAGAAAAAAAAAAATCACTCCTATAGGAACAACATTAAGAATGACAACAGACTTTTGTCATAAACTAAACAACCAATGTCAGAATATATTGAAATGATGTTTTGAAATATGTATATATATATATATATATATATATTATATATGCCACGTGGCATTTTATATATATGTGTGTGTATATATATATATATATATATATTTACATGTATACATGTATGTATATACATATGTAAGTATACATATACACACACCATGTATTTGCAACTTAAGGAATTCTATGCAGAGCAATAATATCATCCAATATCATCCAAGAGTAAAGATGAAGTAAGTCTTCATTTTTACAAAAACTGAAAGAATTCCTGCTCAATAGATTAGCACTAAATAAAATGCTATATAAACCAATTGGAAACAAACAAGCCAAATATCCAGATTCATATCTATGAAAATTAATCAATCGCAACAAAAATAACAAATATGTAGGTACGTGTGATCTATCATTTTATCTTTCTATGTGAATACATTCAAAAGATAATTCTGCTACTACTTACAACTAACAAACCCCAATCAATATGTACAAAACACTATTAGAAGACTATGAAAGAAGGAGAAAGAATGCAAACTTACTAGTGATTTCAGGACTTGAGGAATCATTTGGTATATTGTGTGTGTGTGTGTGTGTGTGTGTGTGTGTGTGTATACACTATTTTGCTTCGCATATATCCCAGTCTGTACCTGTACTAGAGCAGCTCTAAGTGACCTGCTAGAAGTAGGAAACAGGCACAGGAAAAACAAGAAAACTGCATTCTTTAACCAAAGTTTAGAAATTGGGAAGCCAGAGGACAATACAATTTGGATATAGTTGCCCTAGACCCTTTCCATTTTCTGTAGGGAAATTCTGTTGCACATTTTTGCCATGATCTAATGTGAATGAAGCCAATGCTCTCACTAGCAAATGTACTATGAGATAGAGCTCTGCCAACCTTCTATACCTGAAGAAGGCAAATGAAAACAAAGGTAATAGCCCATCCTCTTCCAATGACAGAGATGGTAAGATTACAGAGTACTTAGTTGGAGAAAAGGAGTTACAAGTCTATGTGCAAAATATCAGGCAATATGTGGCCCATGTACTAAATTGAATAGAATCTATATAGCAATGTCTTTGAAAAGTGAACTGCACTGTGGATTACTAATCAGATTTCCTGTTGGCTTTTGTGTCGTCCACTGATGAGAAGACAAGAATAGAAATACAAAGGATTTGAACTCTAAATTTAAATCTGATGCTTGCCAAAAGTAGGTCATTATGAACATAGTCAATAACCTGATGGAACTGAAAATCTTCACTGGAATAAGAATACATAACAATATTCAAAGTGTCTAGAGTACTAATCCAATATTTCTCATAAGAAAAGAACTAAAAAAATCTTAACTCAAATATGAAGATACATCAACAAAATGGCAACAGATTGCTATCATGTAATGACAACTTTCAAGCAACTTGATTATACAAAGACATCCATAAACAATTACATACTGTTGTGCAATGAGTGAATTAAAGAAAAAAATATATCAATAAATAAGTAGAAGACATAAAAAACTAAAAATCATAGAACTAAAAAGTAAAACACTAACAAAAAAAAAAATCACCATGTATAATAAATAACAAAATGGATGTGGCAGAAGTTAGAATAGGTGAGCTTGAAGATAAAGCAGTATAAAACCACATAGTTTGAATAGGTGAAAAATAATCTGAAAAAAAAAGAACAAACTTGGTAATCTGTGGGACAATAAAAAAAATCATATATATTTGGCATTGTTGGCCACATCATCTTCCCATGTAAGTATTAGTGGAGAGATACTGTGAGAGTAGAAAAGAATTATTTTTTTTGTGAAAAATAACACGTGGGAATAAAAATTGAAGGGATGGTATCACATATACACATGACAACATGTGTATACATTTCCATTCTTCAAATTATGTAGAATATAAATTGCCACTTTAGTATAAGTTTTAAAAATTAAAGTTCCAAATGAACGGTGAGAGTACATATATAAAACTGAAACATTTTTATTTTAACTGCTTTGTAGAATAATTATCTTCCCTCTAGATTCTTATATACCTATTCCCTTAACAATTCTCCCCAAATGAAAGAGTTTCATTTAGCATGCACTCATTGTATATATTTATTTATTTATTTATTTATTTATTTATTTATTTTTGGTACTGGGGATTGAACTCAGGGGCACTCGACCACTGGATCACATCCCCAGCCCTTTTTTTTGTATTTTATTAGAGACAGGGTCTCACTGAGTTACTAAGTGCCTCGCCATTGCTGAGGCTGGCTTTGAACTCGCGATCCTCCTGCCTCAGCCTCCCAAAGTGCTGGGATTACAGGCGTGCGCCACCGCGCCCGGCTTGTATATATTTATAAGAATTAAATTTTGGGGGGTGATGACCTTGGGTTTTGGTAATTAATAAGACAAATATTTATAGACCGTCTTCATATATCATTGTTGGAGGAAATCCCCATTTTATTCCATGTTTCTTTTACATGGATTTGCTGTAGGGTTGTCTTATTTTCTCAGGTATATATGTCAAATTATCTTCACAGGAACATTATTTGAATATAAAAAAATATGGGTTACTACTTATTACTATATATTACTCTGACCTGTCCTGGACCTATGAATCCTTTAAAATACCATATGTTGGGTAGTATATGCCAATAATTAAAGTTAATGGGTTGGTGGGGGCTGAAATAGGAGGATGGCAAGTTGAAGGCTGGCCTCAACAATTTAGTGAGAGACCCTGTCCTCTGGGGATGTAGCTCCACTAGTTTCAATCCCCAATACCACACATATACCACCCAACCCCCCCCCCCACACACACACATGAACCAGAAAAACTAAACAACAACAAAACAGTACCACATGCAGGACAGATAAATGTCAATGGCAGTGAAAGTTGTGGTTTAGATTGAAAGAAGACAAAAAAGGAAGACAAAAAAAAAAAAAAAAAAAATGTTTGGATACAGCAGTGTTTGAACTTTTAAAATTTAACCAATCAAGTAAGAGATGGTGATATAATGAGTGGGGTAGATGTAAGAAGGCTTATCTGGACTGTATTCATAGAGAGTTTTGAATTAGATTGCTATACATTCATTCATGGCTCATTAAAAATATCAAACTTGTAAATGTACCTTCTTAATATTGGTTTCTTTACTTTTATAATAAGTAAAGAAACAAAATCATTTGCCTGTCGGTGTTGCAATGTGGACCAAAGGAGTTTACATATGTGAGAGGTCAAGTAAATTAAAACCTATCTTTCAAGGATTGGATAGATTGTATTATTTTTGATTACATATTTTCTCTCTTTTTTTTCCTCTCAATGAACAAAAAAGCCAATGTTTGTTGGAACCATTGATACATCTTATCCATGAATATTTTTATCAATGGACATTCATGACTATGACTTAAGAAAAATATTCTGAGTACAGGCTCTGATGTACTTAACATGTTTTATATTATTCTTTTATTCCCCTGCTTTCCATCATGAGAAAGACATGCCTAATTTAGTCAGTGTTCTCCAGAGATTTATTTTGATGAATTGGATCAGGTGATTATGAAAGCTGAAAAGTTCCCCAATCTTTCATCTGTAAGCTGGAGACTCAGGCAAGTCAGTGGTGTAATTCAGTCCAAGGCCAACGGCCTCAGATCAGGGGAGCTGATGGTGTAAATCCAGTCAAAGGGCCGCAGAACACTTAGGCTTCTTCTCACACAAACAGGAAGAAAGCAGAGAGCCAATTCCTCCCCCTTCTACATATTTGCTCCTTTCAGGTTTTCAGTGAATTGGATGATGTTCATGCACATTTGGTTGGGTAATCTGCTTTACTGGGTCCATTGTGAAATTGCTAATCTCGTATGGCACAGTCTCATACACACCTAGAAATGATGTTTAATCTAGACAGTCTATTGTGCAGTCAAGTTGACATATAAAATTAACCTTCAGAGTGCTCACTTGAGGCACAGCTTTATCAATGTGAGTCCTAGAAAGATAGATAGGCGAGGCTGACCTGAAATAATCTGTTTTATTTTTGTCAGATTTGGTTTTGAGTTTATCACTTGAGCTGGACTATAAACTGTAGCTCTGCCCCAACAGAGGTCCAGAGGAGATGGCCATGCAGATGTACAATGTGTCTTTACAAACATCTCTTAATCCCAGCAGACAACCTATTGCCGAAGTGTTCCTGTAAACAGGTGTCCTCTCACAGTAAACTTATTTAAATTGGCAGACACCTGTGTGGTTCTTACTTGATCTGTGTTGAGTTTATGACTGCCATTGCAGACACACTGTAGGAGAACCTTGACCAGGAAACAAGTAAAGTTTGGGCACATTGCTCAAATGAGACACTGGGCAGGCAACCCTACAAAACATGAGATTACAGAAATAATTACTTTCAGCAAGAATGAGAGTCTACAGGAAGGTCACGGGACAGTATGATGAACCAGCAGGCGGGCAGACAGAAAAACATGGACCTGTGGGTCAAGGCCTTTCAGGGCATGACCCAAGGAGATTTTTCCACTGAGTTATAATTGGTGGGTTTATAACTAGCAGATTTGGATCTTGTGGGATCTTGCTATGACTGAGGAGTTGTCTGCCATCCATGTGGGGTTTGGGGCTCCATGGGGTGAGTACCCCAGGTTGTGTATCTAAGTCTCACAGGGAGGCTTTCATCAGGAGGTGGTTATATAGGTCAGATACATGGATTGATCACACTGAAGAACTAGGAAGATGCTGAGAGCTAAAAACTGTGCCAATATTGACTAAAGCCCTGCTTTTGCTATGAGACTGATAACCCTACACTTGAAATGAAAGCCCAGGAAACATAAAATTACAAGCACTCACTACACAGTTCAATAAATTGACATCCCAGCTGAGCCTAGCAGAGCCACAAGAATTGTGCAGATCTAAGAAGGAGAATTAACTCTTTGTTAAGTCATCAAGATATAATTTTATTTTATCATCCTTACAAAAGTTGATTGATATAAGGACCAATAAATACTACTGTTTCCTTACCCAATTTTTCCAAAATTTCTTGAAAGCCAACTGTAGTAGAAGGATCCTTAACCTATTTAAGCCAATCCTTTGATCTCCAGATTTATTGTGATATAATGGAGCAAATAAACATGTGTATTAAATTTTGTGTTTTTAAAAGCTCAGGAACAAGTGACTTATAAGGAGCTTGATTAAAAAAAAGGTAGCATTTGCTGCAGCTTGACTGCATAAAATAAGGCCTGATGAAAATGAAATATTAATATGCAGGTTATGTTAGATGCTGCTTCAGAATTTGAGAAAAATGAACAGTAATCAAATGAGGGTGTCACATAATACACAGCAAGCAGAGAGCCAATTATGTAAATGAATGCCCAAGGTTAGCATGATACAATGCTTTTTAATTTGACAAATATTAAAATCAACTTGTTCTTAATGTAATAGATGGCTGTGACAACAGTTAAAGAGCACCAAATATTTTCTGTAATCCCCTGTCAAATTAAAAATGCTTTGGGGAGTGACCTGCCTTCCTTAGTACAATAGTTGAAAGGCTCAAAATTTGCAATATTTCCTTAGCTTCCAAAACACCGGACTGAAATGCTTCTGAGATGAAAGTCATAATGACCAGTATACTTCCATCTCCTTCAACTGAAAACACCTAATAGTAGATTGCTCCCACAGTTCATTTCCAAAATAAGAAGATCTCTCTCTGAGATGACTTTTCTGGAATAATCTGCAGGTACATTTTTATAATATCTGATATTTTTATTCTTGATTTTTCATAAAAATTCTCCCCTAGGATCTGTGTTTCTCTTTCATTTTTTGTTACTAGCCTATTCATCCAGCCAATATGCTTCTTTTTTAAAAATAATTATTCATTATCTTGAGAATATAGTTTTCTATATAAAGTAAATGCTTGTGAATACATGCATTGATTAATGTGCATATGGAAGTGTATAATCAAATACAGAAATGTATAGGTTTATAATTATTCTATAACAAAAACATCTAATATTTACAAATATATTGGAATATTAACATTTCAGAATTTTTAATTTAAATTTGAAATATAGTGTATCATTTGGGAAAGACAACATTTTAATTTTTAATTCTTAGCATTTTATATCTGAAATGTATTTTTTTTTTCTACAGAACTACAAATGCAGGAGTCTTGTAAGCTATTGATTATCTTCTCACAAGAAATGACCAAACAGTTTTCACCTTGGCAATATTATAACAGGTGTCAGAGTGCTTTTGTATTAGTCTGAAATTGTCATCAGAATAAAAACAACAGAAGAAGGAAAAGATGAGAATTAGGCAAAGTGAGCAACAAGTCACCTTTATAGATAATTTTTTATCTCTAGGGATTGACCTCCATAACTAAAGTAATGCATTGCTTTAAATTAAACAAAAAAAACTGCTTTCATGTCTTTGAACCTGATGATCAGAACTGATAGTGCTTCAGAAAGATGTTTGCAATTTAAGAAAAGGTATTCATCAATTATTCCTCCATTTCTGTACTAAGAGTTTTACAGGCCTAGATTATAAAATCTGTATATCTTTTTTTTTTTTTTTTTTGGTACCGGGGATTGAATTCAGCGTCACTTGACCACTAGTCGCATCCCCAGCCCCTTTTTTGTATTTTATTAGAGACAGGGTCTCACTGAGTTGCTAAGTGCCTCGCCATTGCTGAGGCTGGCTTTGAACTCGTGATCCTCCTGCCTCAGCCTCCCAAAGTGCTGGGATTACAGGTGTGCGCCACCGCGCCCGGCTAAAATCTGTATATCTTATTTATGAACAATTATAAAATTTAAAATACAAAAGTGTACAAAGCCTAGAAGTAGGAACAAACTTACTTATAATTTTGTACTTCAAATACAAATTTCTATACAATGTCTAGAAGTAATGCCTCATTTATAACCTTTTAAAATATATTTGGTATGTTTTATGTCCCAGAATTGGTGTTTTAACTTGGTAAATGTTCTTTGTGTACTCAAAATAATGTCTATTCTTGAGCTATTGGGTGTGTTTAATAGATATCAAATATTGAATTTTGTTGACATCATTGTCTAAATATTTAACAACCTTAATGAAATTCTCTTTCTGGTCTATCAATTATGGTGAAAAGATCATTTAAACACCTATTAAATAATAAAAAAAAAAACCCCACCATTGTAACATATATTCCTACTTTCAGAAAATAGACAAAGAAGGGATTTTTAACAACTTACTGCAGGAATACAGGATTACCCCCCAAATTTGATGTGCTTCTGAGTGGAATTTATCTAAATGGATTTAGAATAAGTGAATCAATAGGTACATAAACATCTCTGTACAAAAAATGTCTAGGCCCAGATCCTTTGGGAACATGAACCATTGGTCATTCTTTGACCCACAGGATTTTGATTCAAGGGTCCTACTGACAGCAGCAGTGGAAGTCCCAACTTCATTGCCACAGCTCTGATTCCTAGATCACTCAGGGGGGTCAGGGACAAGAGGTCAAGAAAGTGAGCATTCTTGAACTGAGAGTTTGGTCTGTCTTCAGATGTAGTGCTTCCCTGTAAGACTTATTCTATATTGTTCTTGGAATCATTCTAAGAAGTTTAATAATAACCCACTCCTCAGCCCTCCTAACACTTTTGTAAGCATTTGATTTTCTGTATCAATTTTCTTCTTAAACCATACAAGATGGTACCTGTTTCCTGCATCTGCACTATTTAATAGACCCATATTATTATTAATATTTGAAGGTCAAATAGAACATATCTGCTTAAAAGCAATATTAATTATCTTATATAAACTGTGACAGCTTTTCTTGGGATTTTATTTATTTAATAATATTTTTTGTTTATATTTCTACATAATAATGCTTATTTTCCATAAGAACATAAATTTTATGGGCACTTTTAGGAATGTAGAATTTTGTAAGTATTTAATTATCTTTTTCTTCAGTATATCTAGACTTAAATTTTCCAAGCTGTTCAACAGTACTGCCTTTATATTCTTTTCATGATGTTTGCAGTGACAGATTAATAGACTTTCAAGTTTGTTCAATCTTCCTTATCCTTGATCTAATGCTTGGGTTTACTTGCTTAAAACCTGAAGGGAAAATGAAAATTAAATCAATGGGGGGGGGGGGGGGGTGAGAAAGGGAGTTCAGTGAATATAGGAATACAAATAAGCATAATTTCTAGACTCATTTGAATTTTATGACTTTTAATCACAGTTCTTTTTGTGCCACTGGCATGCTCTTTCTGCATTAAGCAAGTGTGATTGTCTACTTTTTTATACATTCTTCCTGCTACCACTACATATTTGTTACTCTTTATCCCTTTGCTTCTGGTACAGAGTCTCATTTTTATTTATGTTACTTTAAATATCTATAGTCAACCTTAAGAGTTACTTATAAAATATAAGGAGAAATTTTCTGCTCTAATAAATTTGAAATTTAAATTACGGCCTATGAGTAGAGTTTTTATTTGGCCTGGTCAATATTGTTTTACATTTATGATCCAAGCGTATTTATTCAGGAAAATCTCTTATGTCTCAACATTGCCCTGAGTTGGAATGATAAGATTTATGTCTTCCCTATTTATACTATTTACCTGTTATAAACCTTCTCTATATTTTCCAAAACTCTGTCTTTATATGCAGTTATTCACATATCATGCTCAATTTATCCATACTAGTCTGTTTTTATGTTCTCTAAAACATCAAGGTCACATGTGCCAGAGCATTTGAAAACATGCTACATTCTATGCCTCTTTATAGTATGTAAAATCTTATCTTAGTAATTATACTCCTCCTTCAGGTTATAGCAAGTTCAATAGAGAGGAGTTTTTGAACAACCAATTGTAATTTGATTGTTGTATTTTTCTTGTGCATTTGTCACATCTAAATATTTCATATATTTTTTATTTCTTTAATACTCAGATTGGCCAAAGGAAACAAATATTTTGCATATCATTGTGTCAATGGTGCCCAGAAGAATATACAGGTATTTGGTATTTAAAGGAATAAGTTTATTCTACTTCAAAAATGATCACCACATAGCCTGATGATCAGAATAAATTAAACCACAAAAGCTATGCATTTAAAATAAACTCATAAAAGTCTGATACACTATGCAATTTACTGAAAATATTTCCCCCAAATTTTGATAGTTCCACGCAAAGTTGTGTTCTCATGCTTTGTGTATTTGTTTTGTTAGTACAGGCAACTAAATATGAGATGTCTATTAGAAGTCCAAGTGGAAATTATGCTTACATTTTTATGTAAATGAAATTTGAAGTTCAGACAAGAAATTTAGGTGTAATTATAAATTTGTTACTGAATATTTAGACTATGAAGTTTGATAAATCACCAACAAAGTTAGTGTAAGTGCAGATGAATAAAAGCCAATGATTAGAAACTCAGGTTATGTACTATTCAGTTGTCAAAAGTGAGAAAAATTAAACAAATAGTGGTATGATTAGTGAGGTAAAAGGGCATCAGTGAGGTATAGGAAAAGGTGAAGTAGAATCTAAGGACAAAAAAAATTTTTTACTTTGTCAAAGTAACTTTTATAATAGAATTGTATTTAGCTAATGCTAGTAATTTTGATTTTTTTAATTTTATTTTAGGCTATTTAAGCAACTTCAGCCCCAAAGTATAGGTGGTGTGTAATGTGTTGTTTTGTTTACTTTTTCTTTTCAGAGTATGCCTGAAAATATTTGGTTATATGGAATGTGTTAATTGCATCCTTAATATTTGGGATGGATTGTTAAATGGTTGATTATAAAATATCTGAGAGAGATCTTAAAGAATAAGCTTATTTTTATAATATATTTAGAGATGGAAAATTTGTAGTTATCACAAGTCTGTTGAGGGGAAAGCTACTGCCTAACAAATTTTGAAGAAATATTTTGATAAAAAATATGCATCTGTGAAAGAAGTCCTGTTTTTTTTTTTTTTTTTTCCTTTTTTTCTTTTTGTTATTGGGAATTGAAACCAGGGGCACTCAATGACTGAGCCAAGCCACAGCCCTTTATTATATTTTTATTTAGAGAAAGGGTCTAACTAAATTGCTTAGGGCTTCACTAAATTGCTGTGGCTGACTTTGAACTCGAGAGATCCTCCTGCCTCAGCCTCCTGAGCCAAAGGATTACAGTGCGGGCCACCATTCCCAGCCAAGAAGTTCTGTTTCTAATACTAATAGTTAGATCGAGATAAGGATGTGGGTACTATAATTTGATTATTGACTTTTAACAGCATTGAGATGATTCATGATTTTTAGAAGTATAATTTCCTGGAATTAGTAGGAAATCTGAAGAAAAGAGGGTTTGCAGATGAAATTCATAACAAAATTTGGCCATGACAAGTACAGATGACTTTTGATTCTTAAAGCTGGTCTATTACTAAAGCATCCATCTACATTTCACTTTCCCCCTTGCTTTGGGTTTTGGTCATTTGGTGATATTTCTCTAAGGATTTTTTTTTTATTTTATTTTTTCTGGATAACATGTTCACCAATTGAATTCTAACAATTTTATAACTGCTAAGGATTAACTTTTTTATTTAAAGTTTTTCAGAAATTCTATATGAAATTTTAATGGAAGCGCTTGAAAATAATACTGACACAGAAAGTAGCAATTAAAAATTTTATCATTCTTCAGGCATTTAACAAAGTGGTGAGGTGATAACTTGGAGAGTGCCATATGCCAAAACATTTGCTGTAATTATATACTTATTTCATATGCATATTGAACTTAAACTTCTGGAAAACTCACACAGGTACAAAAACATACATACAAATAAACACAACGAACAGTAGACAAAGGTTACTAGAATTGAAGGCAGAATATATGGAATTTAGTCCCTGCTTTCCCTCCCTCTAGATGTGGCTCTTAGGTATTATCCTGGAAAACATTTTCTCATATAAAAAAAAAAAAAATAGGTACGTATCACAAGTACCAAAAAATGTTTATAATATTTGTTGTGGATTTGATATAAGAGAATGCTAGTGAAAACCTAGTATATATTCACAATGTAAATAGCATATTTACAATTCATGGATAATTTCATATATATCTCAATTGAATAATTACAGATATATTATTTTTGATGTCTATGTAAATAATTTCTCACCAAATATTGCATCATTATAAAATTGAACCAAAATTATTTTTTTCTGACCTTGTTCAGCATTACAATGTATACCAGCATGTGGTACCTTTGAAAAGTACACATATTTCTTATTAGTATATAATTTTTGTTAAATGCAAAATATGCTTTGAAATATCTCCTGTGTTAGGAAATAATTTATATAAGAATGCATACTACTATTTTTTTTCTTGTTTAGTGATCATGGTCATGGACTGTATGCTTGGAAAGGAATGGCCTGGTAGGAAAAAAGTTTCCTTATAGGCTAATTGATGTTCTGGAACTACATAAAGGTGATAGCTGTTTAGCAAATTGAAGGTCTTAAATGCCATTGAGTAGTTTATGTTAAAATGATGAATTTTATGTGATGAGGATTTTATATCAATTTGAAAATCTGTGAAAATAAAAAAAACACAATTGCTAAATATTTTCTAAACATTGGGAAATTTTCTATTCCAGGTTCTCTGTATAACAAATAATATGGTTATCTTATCTAAATTTCACAAAGTAACACTTTAACTCATGTTCCGATTTGGACAATATTATGTGGTTGTTCTATTTCAAGTTCAGAACATCAGCATTGTGTTACATGAGTAAATAGTCCTACTTCTCATATTAGGAAAATATCAATATTTTCACAAGTCTTTGAAAATTCCTAAATAACATAAACATTCAATTTGGATCTGATAATTCATATTACCAAGTTAAAAGGCTACCTATCAAAATAATAACTCCAATGTGTGTAGAATCTTCTAATTTCTCTGCTTTAGTTAATCTGATTTTTATATTGAATAAACAGTATTTGGACAATAAAAGCAACTGATAATACCTTTTTCTGAAAGGTAACATTATGATGTTTCCCTAATGAATTCATTACTTTTCAGCTTTGGCCATATTGACAAATATCTCTTGGTTGGGAAATGACAAGCATAGTAAATACCTACTTCCATTTCAACATCTTAGTTTTCTGAG